>CAUYTI010131687.1:0-21179 GCA_963575145.1 Galago senegalensis | reverse complement strand
CAGCAACCTCCAACTCCTGGGCTCAAGCGAGTCTCTTGCCTCTGCCTCCCAAGTAGCTGGGACCACAGGCGCCCACCACAACGCCCGGCTATTTTTTGGTTGCAGCCGTCATTGTTGTTTGGTGGGTCCGGGCTGGGGATTCAAACCCGCCACCTTAGGTGTATGTGGCTAGCGCCCTAGCCGGTTGAGCTATAGGCGCCAAGCCTCGGGGTTTTTTTCAGACAGAATCTCACTATGTTGCCCAGGTTAGAGTACTGTGGCATCATCACAGGTCACAGGATCTTCAGACTCTTGGGCTCAAGCCATCTTCTTGCCTCAGCCTCCCCAGTAGCTGGGAACTGCAGGTACCCGCCACAGTTTCTGGCTATTTTCAGAGACGGGGTCTTATTCTTGCTCAGGCTGATCTCAAACTCTTGACCTAAGCAATCCACCCTCCTCAGCCTCCCAGGGTGCTAGGGTTACAGGTGTGAGCCCTCCACCCCACCACATCTTCTTTAAATTGGCCTCTTCTTCTCCTCAGGCTCTATTTTGAATTCTGCCTGATTTATCTCCTCTTCTCATCCATGACTCCTCAGTGAGTTGCGGCCTCCTTTCAACTTCCACTTTTTAATATCCACCCATTTCTCATTCCACTGAAATAGATCTTTCAACAAATCTCACAAACTTTCCTCACCATTTACTAATGACTTCCTAAATGCTGACCCTGAGGGAAACTTTTCAATCCCTATCTCAACAGTCCTCTCTCCTGCTTTGAAATATCCCAACCATCAACATATTCCTGACACGTTTTCATCTGCTTGCTTTGCCTCCATTGTCAGTTTCCTTCCGGATCCTTCTTTCTCCACATACACAACGTATTACCCTCTCAGGCTGCTAATCTTGGTCCTTTTCTCACTCACTGGTCCCTCCATGAGCAACATCACTAATCTCATGAATTCATAAGATTAGTGAAACTTGTAAAATCACAAGAGTGGAAAAGCAAGCATCTGATGTACTCAGTACTAATATGAAACCAGTAGATGAAAAATTACACGCCCACATGAAAGGAAAACACAATATTCTATAATCATTCTGCAAGCATGCAGAGAGGGAGAGGGGAGGAGAGAAGAGGTTTAGTGTGCTACCACCTAATGGGCTGCAGGGGTATAATATAGCACACCTCCTGGATGGAGGACTCAACTACAACTGGGACTTTACCTAACAAATGCAAAGACTGTAACCTAATCATGTGTATTCTTATATCAATATGAAGTTTAAAAATATAATAAAAATAAACAAATAAAATACAAACAAAAACAAACTCATCCTAAAAAGTAAATTATATTTACCAAATAACTAACCCAATTCATTGTGCAGAAATAGAAACATAAAGATAAAAAAATATATATATACCACACTTCTCTCTCTATATGCCATATGTATATATTTTCCTGAGAAACATCTAAAGAGCCTGTGACGTCAGCGTGAGAAATGGCTGACTTTTGACCATTCTAGATAAGCAAGATTCTAGTTATTTAGCAAAATGTTTAATTATAATTACATGTGTGTAAGTTTATTGACGATTGTGGTATTCAGAATTTTTTCAGCTTCAAGTAATAGGAGCCTAATTCAAATTGGCTTAAGCAATAATTTAGCTCTCATAATTTTAGAAACATTCAGAAGCAGATGTCTGGCCTTGCTGGGTTTAAGACCCAATTCAAATTGGCTTAAGCAATAAATTAGCTGTCATAGTCTGAGAAAAGTTAAGGAGCAGATGTCAGGCATTGCTGGGTTTAAGTGATCAAAGTGCACAATCTCTCTCAACTCAGCTCCTCTGTCAACTCATTTTGAGGCTGAATATCCCCAACTGGTAACAGAGATGTCTATCATCAACTCAGGCTTATACCCTACCAGCTTACCAGCTAAGCACCCATGCCTGAAAGGTAGTATAGCTTTCTCCACATATTCAACAAAAGTCTCCAGAAGGGTTTTCAATGGCCTGCCTTGGGTCAAAAGTCCATCATGAATGATTTATTATGACTAGAATGATGCAGAACTCTAATTGACCAATTCTGAGTCACAACTCAACCAATGATCTGAAAAAATTGCCAGCCCCATCTGAACATCATGGATTAAGAATAGTGGAGAATAACTTCCCCCAAATAAATCAGAATGCTCACTGCTTGAAAAGTCACCTAAAATGATACTTTATACCTGTAAATTATTTGTCTTAAACCTTTGAAACATCAGAAATGATTTATTCTTTATGAATGGACAAATCAAAGTTCAGAAGAATTACATTCAAAGTCACATAGTAAGAAGCAGCATTGGGTTTTAATTTTTCTTTCTCACTCTAAGACCAGTATTCTTCCCCCTGTGCAATGCTTTCCATACTCCTGCTCAGTGGGAATAAGAGACTTTCCATTTCTCACAGTGTCAAAGAAAAGTGCTTTACCGAGAGCTTCAATTTATGCAAATGCAAATATAGTTTGATGTTCTCCCTCATGTTTAGAATATTAAAATAGACACCAAAATAGAAAGAGATATTAACACAGTCAGACTCGACATCTTAATGGACAACTCTTTATCCTTACTATGGCTTTAATATACAAAAATTTCCCCTAAATAGTCGAGAAGTTCTTTCTATCCAGCTTATGCCAGGGTGTGTCCTTAAGAAGCTACAACCCCCCTGTACAAAACTTGATGTCATAACGTCACTATGGCAACAATAATCCCAGAGGGAGAAGATGCAAATTTTGTTCTGAAAATTAATCAGCTGCAGTGACAATCTTATTTACTTTCTCTGGCAAGTAGCGCAAATCCATGTAAGACCTCTGACAATCTTTCAGCCCTCATTTGCAGTAAACGCAGCTAGAGAGCTACATTAAAACATTTTTCCCCCAAACCAAAATCATAGATCTTCTATTCCCTGGCTGCCAGTTTTCTTTAATTGCATGTAGTAGGTAGTCTTTAACACATATTGGTTCTCAGTTAAAGTATCTTATTTGTTGACTGGATCCTTTAATGTCTATTAATTGCCTGAAGATTTGTAACTAATAAAGATAGTATCTTGAGAAAGAAGATGTTAAATCAGAGTACAAAATAAGAAAATCCGCCCCAAGTATGTTTTAAAGAAGAAAAAAACGTATATATTTTTAGCCTCACCTGTGGCAGGAACACTCAAGACTCAAATGGAAGGAATGGGGGGTTATTTTATTGGCGGATTGTGAGAATCTGTAAGAAAAAAAAATTTTCTAAGGAAAAAAGGCACAGACTCTGGAATTGAACAAAATAATATTAAATTTTGCTACACTACTGACAGCTGTAAATGGTCAAGTCTCTTAACCTTGTGATCTGTTTCAATCTTCTGATTCATTTTCTTGAATGTAAAATACGGATTGATAATACTCTAATTTCTCAAGATTCTTGGAAACATTAGAAATAATGTATATAAGTTGATTGGCACATAGTACGCATCAAAAAAAAATAAATAAATAAAAGCAAATGAAAGCAAGCCACTGTTGTTTTAGGCCCTCTATACAAGGTCTAGGCCAACACCAGAGCTCCTAGACCCTGGCTCCTCAGTCGCTTCTGAGAGCTTTGAGTTGGACTGATTTCAGCACTAGCAACTTACAACACTGAGATCCTGATCCTGGGGATCCTGAGCCAGGCTATGCCCCACACGCTGCTCTGCTCCCAGGTTAGTAATCATGGAATCTTGCTCTTTCACACCTGCTCCTCTGGGTCCTTCCATCCCAACCTGGAGTGCTCACATTGACACTTCCTCAGTGCCTGTATTCATGGCACTGAATGAATATTCACATGGGGCCCATGTTGTTAATAAAGGACTCACACCAGTGTTCTAGAACCTGGACATCAAGGCAAAGGAGACTGTACTAACCGTTCACTGCTCAATACCACTTTGAATCCTGTGCTCAGGGTCCATCTTTGCCTAAGGGCTGCTCAAATCTCTCAGGCCTTTGTTCTAGGTCTTTCTTTTTTTCTGTCCATGTTCCTTCCCAGTGTGACTCTAGTTTCACTTAATTAGAAGCAGATCTCAGTCTTATGGCTTTCCAGAGAATGTGGATAAATTCCGTCATAGAAAGCTTTCAATAAATTACTTAGGTTAGCATATTATCTCTCTTTGATAGAACCTAAAGTCTAATAAGAGGTACTCCTCAGAAATGTGGCACAAGAAGAAAGCTTCTCAGGCAAATACTTAAAATCCTCAAGCTATTTTTTTTCCACAGCAAAAATACTGGATTCCTTCCTCTAAGTATAGTTTCATTGTAGGAAACAATTATCTATGCTTATGTACTAATAAATAATGTCAATTGCTAATTTTTATATATTGTTAAAGAAGTTGGGATTTTAGCAAAGACAACTAAAGGTAAAGTTGGAGCAACTGCTCACTAATCCTGTTAAAGTTCATTTGGTTAGGGTAACAAATCACTGAAAGTGTTCACAGTTTTCAGAAACCCAGAGATATGAGTCTTCATGGTAGAATGGTGAAAAATACAATAAAAGGGCGGTGCCTGTGGCTCAAGGATAGGGCGCCAGGCCCATATGCCTGGTGTGGGGGGTTCAAACCCAGCCCTGGCCAAAAAAACAAAGAAACAAACAAACAAACAAAAACAATAAAAATTGGCTAGGTGTGGTGGCTCATGGGAGGCCGAGGCAAGAGAATCACCTGCACTCTGGGAGGCCGAGGCAAGAGAATCAATCACTGGAGCTCAGGAGTTTGAGATCACTGTGAGCAAGAGGGAGACTCCATCTCTACTAAAAATAGAAATATTAGCTTGGCATTGTGACAGGCACCTGCAGTCCCAGCTACTCCAGAGGCTGGGGCAAGAGGATCACTTGAGCCCAGGAATTTGAGGTTGCTCTGAACTAGCACCAAGAGCTGGTGGGTTTGAAACTGGCCTTACCTGCTATACAAAAACAAAAAAAATAGCTGGGTATTGTGGTGGGTGCCTGTGGCAGCCTCCCTACTAGGGACACTGAGGCAAGAGAATCACTTAAGTTTGAGGTTGCTGTGAGCTATGATGCCACAGCACTCTAAGGGTGACAGAGTGGGACTCTGTCTCAATAAAAAAAATAAAGGACAGAAATAAACTACTTGCCAGCAACCACATTGAGGAGGAGAGGCTAATAACTAGACTTTGTTCTTCCGAAGTCCTCATATAGAGATACTGATTAATATTAGACATCATGAATCTACAGATCCATATAAAATTTTAATTGGCAACCTTTAAAAAACAAAAATATGTAACTTCCAAACATATCAAAAACTATTAATCTAATGAGGGAAAAATAGGAGGGGGGGAAAGCAGAAGGATGAGAAAGAATAAATAGAAAGCACCATGTCAGCTATCATACAAGATGTTATGATACCCATTTTTAATCCTAATAAATGTAATCGAACTAAAATAGCAGGTTACAAAGACAGAGACTGTCACAGTAGACAAAACTCTGACTGCTTTAGAGATCAAAGTTAAAGACACCAAAAGGCTGAAATGAAAAGGAAGAAGCTAATGAAGCTATGTTTTATTAGAGAAATCATCTTTAAGATCAAAAGCATTTTTATTTTTATTTTTTTGTTGTTGCAGTTTGGCCAGGGCTGGGTTCAAACTCACCACCCTCGGTATATGGGGCTGGCACCCTACTCACTGAGCCACAGGTGCCATCCTAAAAGCATTTTTAGTAATTGTGTCACTAGATAGTATACTGAAACAATTCTAAAACTATTTTAAATGTACTGTAGAATAAAACACCATGTAAATGTCTTGCTGGGAATCAGGTTTTTCACAGTGAAACAAACTCTCACATTCATGTCTAATGAATACTTTAAAAATCATGAAAGTAAGAGAGAAGTACAACTGTAAAATGTTAGGAATTAAAAAGACTCGACACTTAGAAAATAATAAGGGAATATTTTGAATAACTATGCCAGTAAAATTGAAAACCCAGATAAATTTATTTATTAAATATAACTTTAAAATTTATATAGGTTTATTAAATATAACTTAATAAAAAATTAAGTGCCTGAAATATACCTGAAACTAGAAGTTAAATAAATCACATTTAAATTCAAACTAATTTCTCTTTCTCAAAAAATTTCTAAGCCCTTATGACTTGGGTGGCACCTGTGGCTCAGTGGGTAGGGCACCAGCCCCATATACTGAGGGTGGCAGGTTCAAACCCAGCCCTGGCCAAACTGCAACAAAAAAAATAGCTGGGCATTGTGGGGGGTGCCTGTAGTCCCAGCTACTTGGGAGGCTGAGGCAAGAGAATCGCCTAGGCCTAGGAGTTGGAGGTTTCTCTGAGCTGTAACGCCATGGTTCTCTACGGAGGGTGATAAAGTGAGACTCTGTCTCTACAAAAAAACAAACAACAAAAAAAAAACCCTTATGAATTGCTGGTAATTTATACTAAATGTTCAAATGCTCTAACAAATCTCTTTCAGAGAACAGAAAATGAGAAAATTTTCACCAAAGTGATTTATGGGGACAGCAAACCTTTCCTGAAAATCGGGTAAGAACGGTATGAGAATGACGAATTATAGCTCAATTTCTCTTACAAAACAGCACATATATCCCAAATAAAATGTGGCCAAGCCAAATTTAAATATATAAAAATATAGCTCACCTGGGTGGCGTCTGGGGCTCAAAGAAGTAGGGCGCTGGCTGCATATGCTGGAGGTGGTGGGTTCAAACCCAGCCCCAGCCAAAAACTGCAATAAATAAATAAAAATAAACATATATATGGGAGGCTGAGGCAAGAGAAACACTTAAGCCCAAGAGTTTGAGGTTGCTGTGAGCTGTGATGCCAGGGTACTCTACCTACCGAGGGTGACATACTGAGACTCTGTCTCAATAAATAAATAAAAATAAAAACCTAGAGTAAAATCACAACTAATGATAAAATTTTTTTTTAAATCAGTAATTGCTGATTTAAGGTAGCCTTTAAAAAATAAAATGTCATAAAATGTGTGTGATATTTTATGGGAAAAATTACAAAGTTTTGTAAAACATTAAAATTCCCCCCAAAATTGTTTATTCAACAAAATTGCAAGAGTTATTAAGATTCATTAAGCCAAACTAGAGAAATGGTAGTGATTTAAAAGCACTGCAGTGATTAAAAACAAAAAAACCAGACCCATAGAACAGCTAACATAGCTTAGAAACCGACCGACACCTATAAATAAACGTAATCCCTAACAGTGGCGGCATTATAAATCAGTGGGGAAAAGATGGCCTATTTAATAAATGATGCTTTGGGCAAATGTCACATAAAGAAAGTTGAAATTGGATTCCTATGTCACATTACACAGAAAAATCAATTACAGTTATATTAAATGAGCAAATACAGAAGCAAAATATTAACATTTTAGAAGAGACTGTCACCTCCTTTCCTGATGTCTCCTAATGCTGCCTCTGTGCCAGCTGGGGTGCTGTCTGGCACCTCTTGTGTGAAACAGAGCTATAGTTACAGCACCTACCTCAGTCAAGGAAAAGCCCAAGTACAGCTCCAAGACTGACAATGAGGATGAAGCTAATCTGAAGCATCAGGGCAGGTCCTGGAGTGGCTGTTTAAGGTTAAGAAGTCTATACCACTTAGTAAACTTAGAAATACATGTTGTCTACAGGGCTTCTCAATAAAGCAGATCAGCTCCTGATTTGGTGAACAGCCAATCAGCAAACCACACACATCTGCAGAGCTGGGAATTAGGAAACCATGATTGGTTTTTTTAAACACACTTTTGACAGCTTTGGTAGTTTTCTTTATTTTTCCTCCTTCTCAACCTATTTGAATTATACGAAAAGTAACAGAGGTATACACATACACATGTTGCATTTTGTTTCCCAAATAAACAAGGATATTTTTAAAAAGCAAAATTAAAAGTTTAATTTCAAGATCTAACTGGCTTTCATGTGTAAGTAAAACAAATTACAAAATAGACTACATGTGCTGATGAGCCAAGAAGTTTGACTTTATAGACAGAAAAGATCTGTAGAAAGCAGGACCAGAGAACTAGAAGTAGATTGGTTATTTCTGAGTTACTGTTATTATCGAGTTAAAACACTGACTCAGGTAAACTTGAATCTCCTGTTGTTTTGTAAACTGACTCATTTCAATGTTCCATTTGATTCCATGGCACTTAGCACAGTGGCTCCTGGTCTTCTCTGATCTGCCAGGGATCAGTAGAGAGGAGAGCCTGAAATGTGACCAGATGAAAAGGATCTGACCGCCTGTTACTGTCCGGCCAATATGCAAAGATGGAAATTAGGTCCAACTAGCATTTTTATCAGAAGGCCAGCAATTCTGGAGAACAGCAAGAGTAGCCTCTCAATTCTGTTCTGCCTCGGTTATAATTGTAATAGTTTTTATCATGAGACTACAAGGAGAAAATCTTGACTTGATCTAAAAGAAGTAACACCAAAGTGTCTTCATTCTAACAGTGCCAAATAATGGTTAAACAACAGAAAGTTAGTTTTCACTTTAACAAAATATCTAAGAGAATCATTAAGGAACAAAGTCATACCATCCAAGTAGCCTTTACTCTGCCAGTATCACGACACCTGTTGTCTATTGTGACTACTTCCTCAAGTCTCCCGAGGCAAACATCCTCACAGTGGTGGTGAAACATCAACCTGATAATCTCTGAAGGTCTGTGGGGAAGGCTAAACAGACCAGGTCAGCTGTACTGCTTCTGCTTAACTTCTCAGGCTCCATCTGGTTGGCCACTTTTCTGACTTGAAACCAATGACCTCCCATAAATTTTGTTTAACAATATGTAAGGCTAGGCCTTAAAGGAGTTACTTATCCTTTAGAAATTCTGATATGAACTTGACTCTCACACCTTTATGATTAATACCTCATAAGTAATAAACTTTTTTAAATTAACCCTTATTTGGCTTGGCGCCTATAGCTCAACCGGCTAAGGTGCCAGCCACGTACACCTAAGGTGGCGGGTTCGAATCCCCAGCCCGGACCCGCCAAACAACAATGATGGCTGCAACCAAAAATAGCCAAAGGGCATTGTGGCGGGCGCCTGTGGTCCCAGCTACTTGGGAGGCAGAGGCAGGAGACTCGCTTGAGCCCAGGAGTTGGAGGTTGCTGTGAGCTGTAATGCCACGGCACTCTACCCAGGGGAACAACTTGAGGCTCTGTCTCCAAAAAAAAAAAAAAAAAATAGAACAGGGTCCAAAAAACCCCACTATGGTACTCATGGGAGCAGGATGGTAAACAAGCATTTGCTTCTAAATACTCAAAGCATAGGTGCTTTGCAAAATAATACAGACAAACCAGCATTCTTATCAAAAGACCCAGGAGATTTTTTCTGGTACACTTACAACTGATCTCTGCTATCTCCTCTATAAATCCTCCTGGAATTACGCAGTACTTGACAGAGAGAAGTTCCCCAAAGCATTAGCTATTATTTTTATTATTCTACCACTAGAATAAAGGTTACTAAATCAACCTACCAATTACAATTAACAAAGGTTATTCCAAATCAACAGTCTATTAGGTCTGTTTGTTAATTTCTTTCTTTTTTCAATTTAAGTACTAAGGGAAGATCCAAGTACTGGAATCACCCCTTCTCATGAATTCTTTTTTTTTTTTTTTTTTTTTACAGTTTTTGGCTAGGGCTGGGTGTGAACCCACCACCTACAGCATATGGGGCCAGCGCCCTACTCTTTGAGCCACAGGCAACACCCATGGAATCACCCCTTCTAACATAAGGCAGAGTCTCACATCTCTGATACTTTTTCTGACCTCCTTATGTAGTTCTGTAGAGTGGGTTTTGAATATTGATGGACTAAAAGATAGTCTGAGCTGCCTCAGAGCCTTGCCTCTTTCCTTGAGCTTTGAGTGCCTCTTAACACATCTACTCTCACAATGGCTCCTCACAGTTTAAGTTTGGTTTGAAGAACACATTCATATGAAAAAAAAACTCAATTTCCATCTTAAGGCGTTCCAGTTATATTTCTGCTCATTAACATAAGGCATCATTTCAAAGAAGCAAAATGGAAGATGTATTTCTATTGTCAAAGATACTGGCCCACTACAGGGTTTGTGATAGAAATGATTTCACTGGGTCATTCATTTGCCCCAAAGCTTTTACACAAGTCCCTGATTTAGAGGCATTTTCATCATGGTTCAAAATGGTTCTGTTTTTATTTCTCTCTCGCTTTTTCCTTTTCTTTTTTTTGACAGAGTCTCATTATGTCACCCTCAGTAGAGTGCTGTACTGTCACAGCTCACAGCAACCTCCAACTTTTGGACTTAAGGGATTCTCCTGCCTCAGCCTCCTAAGCAGCCAAGAGTACAGGTGCCTGCCACAGCGCCCAGCTATCTTTTGGTTGTAACTGTCGTTGTTTGGTAGGCTGGCGCTGGGCTCGAACCTGCCACCTCCAGTATATGTGGCTGGCGCCCCAGCCGCTGAGCTACTGGCATCAAGCCTCTCTCTCGCTTTCTTTTTAGATAAGAATCTCACTCTGTTGCCTAGACTAGAGTGCTATAGCATCAGTGTAGCTAACAGCAACCTCAAACTCTTGGGCTCAACGGATCCTCGTGCCTCACTCAGCCTTCTCAGTAGCTGGGACTACAGGCACCCGCCACAACACCAGGCTAGTTTTTCTATTTTTAGTAGAGAGGGGGTCTCACTCTTGCTCAGGCTGGTCTCAAGCTTGTAAGTTCAACCAATCCACCCTTCTCAGCCTCTGAAAATTGCTAGGATTACATGTGTGAGCCACCGTGCCCAGCTAGTTCTATTTTGGGACAATATATACTTTCAACCACAATTTAAAATTCCTATAACTACTAAATATTGATGAGTTGTAAATCAGCACAATCACTTACATTATCTAATGAAGTTGAAAATATCCATTGCATAAAATCCAATAATTCTATCTCTTGGCATATATAACATACACAGGGTACTTATACAATAATATTCAAAGCATACTGTTGACAGCCCCAAACTGGAAGCAGCTTAGATATTTATCAATAGTAGAATGAATAGGGCTGAGTTTGGTGGCTCACGCCTATAATCCTAGCACTTTGGGAAGCTGAGGTGGGTGGACTGCCTAAGCTTAGGAGCTCGAGACCAGCCCCAGCCCAAATGAGACCCCCATCTCTAAAAATAGCTGGGCGTTGTGACAGGGGCCTGTAGTCCCATCTACTTCGGAGGCTGAAGCAAGAGAATCACTTGCACCTTGAGGTTGCTGTGAGCTATGATGTCATCGTACTCTACTGAGAGTAACAAATTGAGACTCTGTCTCAAAAGTAAATAAATAAATTTTAAAAAAATAGTGGAACGAAGAAATATGTTATGCTATATTCATACAACAGAATTCTATATAGAAATAGGGATGAGGCTCAGCACCTGTGGCTCAAGTAGCTAAGGTACCAGCCACAAACACGTAAGATGGCGGGTTTGAATCCGTCCAGGCCCGTCAAACAACAATGATGGCTGCAACCAAAAAATAGCTGGGTGTTGCAGCGGGCGCCTGTAGTCCCAGCTACTTGGGAGGCAGAGGCAGGCCACTCGCTTGAGCCCAGGAGTTGGAGGTTGCTGTGAGCTGTGATGCCACGGCACTCTACCCAGCGGGATAGGTTGAGGCTCTGTCTCAAAAAAAAAAAAGGAAAGAAATTGGGATGAACAGCTACGTAGAACGTGGACACATTTCAGAAACAATGCTAAAAGTAGTAAGACAAAATAGCAAGATTTCATTTAAATAAAATTCAAAAGTTAACAATGGCTCGGTGCCTACAGCTCAAGTGGCTAAGGTGCCAGCGACATACACCAGAGCTGGCAGGTTCGAATCCAGCCTGGACCCACCAAATAACAATGACAGCTACAACCAAAAAATGGCCTGGCTCTGTGGTGGGTACCTATAATCCGAGCTACTTGGGAGGCTGAGGCAGGAGAATCGCCTTAGCTCTGGAGATGGAGGTTGCTGTGAGCTGTGATGCCACAGTACTCTACCCAGGGAGACAGCTTGAGGCTCTGTCTACAAAAATAATAACAAAACTAAACTATACTGTCGAAGGATACAAAGATGGTAAATGTAAAAAGAAAAAGAACGTGATTATCACAGATGTCAGAGTAATAGTCACCTCTAGGGGTTGAGAATCTGCTAACTAGGAAGGGACTCATAAAAGGTTCAGGGATGCTACAATTGTTCTTTCTTTTAGAAGTAAAAGTTACATCAGAGTTCACTTAATAATTTTTCATGAAAGTGTATAAAGATCACCTATTTTTATACAAACAGCTATTTCATGAATTTAATAAAAGGGGAAAAAAAAATCAGCTTTTTGACATAGTCCACTAGCTCTACTCATAGTTTTGCCCTGGCCTAAAGAGTGAAAGACCAAAGAACATTCCTTTCCCCCTTTCAGCAAAACAAGAGATTACTCATTTCTTCATGCAGCTACTTCAATTTAATAATAGAAATTACAATCTGATATGATAATTAGAGAAAGAAAGGAAGCATTTAAATCAGTGGATCTCAACCTATGGTTGCAACATTAGGAAGCCTGATCTAAGTGAAGCTTGGGGAGAACCTGAAACATATAGAACAAAATGCAGGGCAACAAAACAAAAGAACAGCTATTTATATAACACCTTATTCTAATGTTAACTCAGAAATAAAAGACCTTCCCAGATAAAAGGTGACTGTTTAAAAAGCAGACAAAAGAAACAAACACACATCAAGTACAAACCACTAGTGATTAACAGAAAGCATGCAAGATTAAAGATATCTTTCATTCTGAAGCTGCCATAAAGGACAGCCACACCCAGAGCTCTTGACTTTGGTCATTTTTCTGAAGCAAATGGAATCCACAAGAAAACCCAACCACTATTTGGTCTTTTGTTTGAAATAGCAACATAAGCTAGAAAGGAGATGTGGAAGTGCAGAGGTTCATGGAGAGGTACACAAACAATTCGTAACAGAAGACTAGGACAATCTTAGTTGATAAACTTATGGAAATATTATTTACAAACACCAATTTGAAAGGAAGATCTCAAATTTAACAGTTAAAAACAAAGATAATCCAGAACAAGTAGACCTAAAAGGTATATTAAAATTATAAGTGTATCCTAGATAACTTGATTGCTTCTCTTTGAACCATTAAGTTCTTGGAAAAGCTAATACCTTGTCATGCTATAATCTGCAAGTTGCACTGACTTATATTTTAAGAGAAGAAAACTGTCCAAGCAGGCTCTGCACCTGTAGCTCAATGGATAGGGAGCCAGTAACATATGCCAGGGCTGGTGTGTTTGTACCCAGCCTGGTGCCTGCTAAACAACGACAACTGCAACCAAAAAATAGCTGGGCATTGTGGCAGGTGCCGGTAGTCCCAGCTATTTGGGAGGCTGAGGCAAGAGAATTGCCTAAGCCCAAGAGTCTGAGGTTGCTGTGAGCTGTGACACCATAGCACTCTACCAAGGGCAAGATAATGAGACTCTGTATCAAAAAAATAAAAATTAAAAAACTGTCCAAGCAGCAAACTGTGGCTGGATTCAAAGATTCAGTCTCCCCACTTTTTATAGCACCCAGAAGTCTCTGGTAGACAGCACCCAAAATGAGTGACAGGATTTGTGAGGTTTCAACATACCAGAAAAATCTGTGCACATGTACTTTCAGCATATGAACAATTTTAACTCACCAGTCACCATGTTGCATGTATTTCTGCTGCTTGTCCTG
This sequence comes from Galago senegalensis, assembly GCA_963575145.1. Taxonomy (NCBI): domain Eukaryota; kingdom Metazoa; phylum Chordata; class Mammalia; order Primates; family Galagidae; genus Galago; species Galago senegalensis. Next base: position 7,482 of record CAUYTI010131687.1, on the reverse strand, counting down.
AGTTCTCAAGACTTCTAACATTCTGAAGAAGATAGAACAAGAAAGTTCTTTCCATCCTGAACCTCAATTTTTAACTTTGTTCTTAAAAAAATACAGTACATTAGAAAGAACTATCCCATCATTATTAAATTTAATGGCTAACTTTATTCTTCTTAGCTTCCTTTTCCTTAAACTTAGTGAAGCAAGACTGGAAAACATAAATTAGCATGTTTTATCTTAGAAAAAAGAGGTGCAAATTTTTCTAGGGCAAACCTAGAATTCCCCTTAGGATCAGAACACAGTGCTGGGGTGAAAAAGAGCTGAAAAGGACCGAAATCGTAAATCAAAACTGACCTTTACAGGGATATATGAATTATCTGCTAGAGAACTGTGGAATTGAAGGAAAAAAGCACTAACTCTCAAGTTGTTCAATTTTGTTTTAGGCAACTTTTTGGCTGAGGCAACAGCAGGCCCTTAGTATAACAGACTAAAGTAAGACCCTCCCACTCACGCAGAAGACAAGACTGCATTCAAGGATTCAAAGTGGCATTTTAGAGCTCAGAAAAATGCAAATCTTCCACAAAAGACGAGTCCCTTCCAGAGTGCACAGATGTAACGTGTATGAGTTGCGCGTATAAAAAAATTAGTTTACAATGAAAAGAAAGCAGGTACTACTTAAGGACCTTCCGATGTTAACCTTCCCTCCCCGGCACAAACCACCAACCCGAAGTGAGGAAACCTGAGGGGGTTCACTGCCCTCTCAAGCAAAAAGGGTTCTGAAGCAGGGAAGCACCCCCGCCCCAAGCACCCACCCCGCACTTGGGCCTCAAATAACCGCATTCTTCAAGTACAGGGAATCTCGCCCGCCTCGCAGAGGAGCGGAGCTACAACCTAGACACCAAAACCAGTTGGTTTCTCCCCAGGCCTAGGCCACAGACGCCCAGAGACGTCATCAGAGAAGGAAAGGCCTAGCCCGCAACCTTCCCCGCGCAGGAAGAAGCTCTCGCTCAGCTCAACAGAGGCGCCTGCGCGCTCTCGAAGAGGCACCACCGCCACCCAACAGCAGGGCGCGCGCGCCAAAACTGGGGGTCTTAGCGGGCGCGCGCCCCGGAAAGCCGCTCTTGCCCACGGGCCACAGCTCCAAAAGCCGAAATATCCGGGCCGGGAACGCGCACGTCGCCGGCCACGCGCGCCGGGAAGGCCGCACAGCGCGCGCGCGCCCGCCGGCGCATAAAAACAGGTTCGGTCGCGCGCCCGCCCTAGCGCGCGCTCGTGCGCCGCGCCCACCTAAATCCCTAACCAACCCCTCCCCCACCCGCAGGGCGGGGGCTCGAGAGCCCAGGGACGTTCTCGACTCCGGAGCCGCCCGGAGGTCCCTTGGGCCCAGCGGCGGCGGCTCACCCACCCCCGCCCGTCGTTGTGTGGGGTAGGCCTGCTATCCCAGGCCCACAGCCTCGCCGCATCCCCACCTCTACCGGAGCCCTCACCCGGCGACGTCACCGCCGCCGCCGACTCTGCTCTACCCGCTGGCCCCGCCGCACCGCCCGGGACCCCGGTTCTGCCGTCGCCGCTCTAACACCGACAGGATTTTCTCCTCACAGCTCCCTGGGCGCCATCTTACATTCAACCCTCACAGCCAATGGGTGCCGAATACCTCTCTCGCGAGAATCGGTGCGTCGGATCCCGCGAGATTTGGGGCTGTCTCCTGACCAGACTTAAAGTGAACGTTTCAGGCAGCCAGGGAGGTAGGCCGCGCCTACGGTTGCTACATGCAAGTGGAACCCGGGGTGTGGGGTAGGTCGCCCCTCCCACAGACGCCCGTATTTGCGGGGCGGAGCCAGGGCTGGGGCTGGGCCTGGAGGTGGAGTTCGAAGTTTGTTCGGTGGACCCACCTTCCTTTGGTCGAGCAGCAAAACGCGGCGTGAGGCCCTACACGGACCAGCCTCTCCCTTAAGGTGGGCCCCACAAATCTCTGACCCAAGCCTGGAGTCTCCAGCCGTGTGCCACTGGGTAGTCCCTGAGCCGCTCACCTTTTGGAGGACACAGTGTCTGGGACCTTCCCCACCATCTGTTGCCATCTGAGTTCAGCCTTCCTCCGTCAGGTCCACCTTAAAGCGGGCCTCGGGTAGCCTTGTGTTTGTATACAGGGAAAATGTGGAAGGCATTAAAGCCGCAGGCACATGCAGGCAAGCTAGCCCAGAGGGTGACTAGCCTTTTGTAGACACTCATTGCCTTCAGCCTTTCGCACTTGTTCAGTCTTTTGGGATAACTCTCAGAATCACGCCTAAAAATAGTCTGTTGGAAGCCAGGCTGGGTCAGTAACCTCTTCTGGCCTTGCACAGGTCAAGGGAGACCTCTCCCGAACGGTCAGTGCTTGGTCTCCATGTCTCACCTAGATAATGAACTCGGAAGGCTATCACAACATGTATGCCTCATCTCGCTGTGCTGGACGCACAATAAACACCCAGTAATTATTTACTGAATGGTTGGACTGGGAGCCAAGCCTCTTTATCTTTCCACAGGCAGACAAACCTACTAGATCCCTCCCACACCAGAAGTCATGGAACAGAACCTCAGGGCCCTCATTCCCATAAACCAGGCGCAGAGGATAATAACCCCAGCTAGGCCCTTACCCTTGCCCAGTAGTTTCAAAGCTGTCAGTGTCACTCTTTCCTGGAGAAACCCATTCTCACAGACAAAACATGCACAAGGCGCATACCTCCCCCACCCCCTACACAAAAAGTATGTCTCCAGGGCCCTCAGATGCTAGAAAGGCAGATAGCAGTCTACAGGGGAATTTAGCTGTTCTTTATTGACATGGAGTTTGGGGTGGTGAGGATACCTCCACCCCCAGGAGGTGGAAGATAGGTCCACAATGAGGTAGGTCCACAGTGCTTCCAGCTCACACCTTCCCAGGGTCTTCCTTCAGTGACACAGTTCGGTTAAAAACAAGCTAGAGGAGAGAAAAAGAAAAATGTCCAAGGACCCAGGACATTGCCCCCTCATCCGAAGGAACTGAGGAAATACCGAGGGTCAGGAGACATAGGTTCTCAATAACTTTGTGACTTTGAGTAAGGGATTAGATGGCTCTAGGCTAGAATTTCTTACGGATTACAACCTCTATGCCTACCCCCTACTTGAGGATTAAGAAAGCCATGGTGAATACAAAACTTTGTATGTGGACTTCAGAGTCAGTTTCCTCACCAGTAGAACATGAATGCCAACCCCTCAGGTGGTGACCATTAACTAAGAAAATATAGGCAAAGCACTTAGCCCAGCAAATGGTGGTCACCATCACTGTTGCAGAAAGGGTAAAGTCAAGCACCTGTCCCTGACGGCTGTCTGGATCCACGGAGAAGTACCCAAGACGCTCAAACTGAAACTTGTTGAAGGGTTTTGCCAAGGCGACGGAACAGTCCACTAACGCTGCCTCTATCACTTGCAGTGATGCCTGTAGGCAGGGAACTCACACAGCCATCCAGCCAGAGAGGCCTACCACCCTTACCCCAAACTCCATAAAGCCTACCGGGTTCAGGTCACTTAAGAATCCACCAGGCACCTCAACAGGATCTTCAGGGTTCTTGTGCTGGAATCTACAGCAAGAGTGAAAGTAAGACCCCCCAGCTGCATAGCCACAGCAGGTAATGCCCATCTTATACCTGCCTCAGCCCTGCTCTGTTCACTTACAATCGCTCATACAGGCGAATCTCACATGTCAGAGGCTGTGACACCCAGTGAATAAAGGCCTTGGGCTTCTCTCCAGCATCTACTCGTCTACAGATCACCTCTAGATTCTCTACACAACCACTGGGACCCTGGAAGTAGAGGGAAAAGATCAGCAATCAGACCTGGGAACCACTACAAGCACCATAGGCTATGCTCAAATCCTGGCCCCAGCAGGCACTGCAGTAGGAAGAATGCAGCTGGTTCTTACCTTGACAACATGCTGCAGCTCAATGACATAGCCTGTATGCCTCAGACCCACAGGCTGGCCCCAAGCCAGGCGCTTAAAGCCTGGTTCTGGCTCCTAGAGGTAGGAGATGGGGTAGACATAAGAGTCTACAAGGGTGAAACAAGTAGGGCTCTCCCCCCACCTCCATGTCTTGTAGGAGTTGGTTCATCTGAAGCAGGAAGTAGATGGATTGACAAAAAAAAAAATAAGATGAAAGGATTCCGGAATGAGACTCAACAGCAAATAAGACTCCCAACCCTGGCTCGGTGCCTGTGGCTCAACCGGCTAAGGCCAGCCACGAACACCTAAGGTGGCGGGTTCAAATCCAGCCTGGACCCGCCAAACAACAATGACGGCTGCAACCAAAAAATAGCCGGGTGTTGTGGCGGGCGCCTGTGGTCCCAGCTACTTGGGAGGCTGAGGCAGTAGATTCGCTTGAACTCAGGAGTTGGAAGTTGCTGAAGCCACAGCACTCTACCCAGGGGGATAGCTTGAGGCTCTGTCTCAAAAAAAAAAAAAAAAAAAAAGACTCCCAACCCTTATTTACCTCCTTGAAGTCAGTCCTCTCAATGAAGACAATAGGTGCAAAGGGAATGTGATGGAAGCCCTTGCTCTCATCAGCTGGGAAGTTGGGCACCTGAATGTCTAAGAACTGTAGCAGGAGACAGGTACCTGAGTCATACTAGGCACTAGGACCCACCCATGCCCAGTTATACCCCCACAACCCCACACACACATTGAGGCTGGCCTACCTGAGCAGCAGGAAAGTTCGTGATGATGACCTGTAGTGCCTCCAATACAGCCATGGCCCGTGGAGCTGTGTCATTCAGCACCTCACGCACACAAGCTTCTAGAAGATGTGGCTCCATTGTGGTCTGTGCCACTGTTACTCCCACCTAGCAGGCAAGTTCAGTATCAGTCATGGCCGAACCACAAACTATTATACTTGGCCCCCATCTGCCCACCTAACCCACAGGGCTATACTCGAGCACAGAAGTTGTTGATGGCTTCAGGGGGAAAGCCCCTCCTTCGCAGAGCCGTAAGCGTAAACAGCCTTGGGTCATCCCAGTCCCTATGGATAAGGAGGTGTAAAATGGCCTTTAGCTCTTGTATTGAACTCTGTTTCATTTAGAACCTGCACTGTTTGCTAGTAATACTCTCAGCTCTGAAACCTGGCTTTCCTGTTTCCTGATGCAGGATGACTATCCACATGACCTTCTACATACATAAAATTAAAAGGTTCCACAACATCCTAGAACTAAATATAAATACTTTATATATTCTTTATCATTGAAAACTTTTACCTATCTCTTTACTATGTCAAAATAATGCTGCAATAAAATTCCCAGTACATAAAATGTGGCTTATATCACTAATATTTTCCTTTCAATAACTTTTAGAAATAGAATATTTTGGACATTTTAAGACAATGACATGCTGGAAAATTCACTTCCAGAAAGTTCACACAAACACTGTAAAACAGTACTTAGTCCACTATAACACAACAACACAACACTGTGTATTTTAAAATATATTTGCTGATTTGATAGGCAAGAATATTTCATTGTTTACTGTAGTGAAATGTTGACATTCAATAAATGAGATTGCAAAAAAAAAAAAAAAATGGCCTTTGACAGCACAAGCCACTAGTACCACTAAACTTTAATAAGCCAAACAGCCACACCTACCGCACAGCACCAGCAGCTACAAGCTGGAGGATCTTCCTCTTAGACACAACAGCATAATGCAGATTGAGGCGGCCATACTCCCACTGCACAGGGCAATAGATGTCCAGAGCATTGCACAGCCAGAAGTAGGAAGAGCGTCTAGGGTGAAAAAGTAGGATTAGGAATGGCTACTTCTCTGGCTGGGTGTGATGGTTCACGCCTATTGTCCCAGCGCTGTGGGAGGCCAAGGCCGTGGATCACCTGAGCTCAGAGGTTGGAGACTAGCATAAGACCAGCATGAGCCAGAGTGAGACCCCATCTCTACCAAAAAAAAAAAGCCAGGCGTTGTGGCAGGCACCTGTAATCCCAGCTACTTGGGAGGCAAAGGGCAAGAGAATCACTAAAGGAAGAAAGAAAAAAAAAATTAAAAGAAAAAAAGTTCAAGATGAGTGAAAGCCAGCTGAAATTGAAAGCAAAAACTTAAAAAAAAAAAAATGAATGGCTACTTCTCAGACCAGGGAGAGACCATAGGAAGGGATGTTAGAATTCAACTACCCTACCACCCTATGGGCCCAAGCTCCTCACCGGGCCTGGAATTCCTTGGTGCACAGTGAGTGGGTGATGTGCTCGATGGAGTCACAGAGGCAGTGTGTGTAGTCATAGGTGGGGTAGATGCACCTGCAAGGCTTAAACAGTGAGTCCTACCATCCAGCCACACTCTGCCCTGCCCCATGGCCCACTGCCCTGTTCTACAGCATTGCTACCCTACCCCTTGCCCACTCTTACCACTTGTCCCCAGTACGGTGGTGTGGTGTATATTTGATTCGATAGGCCACAGGGTCCATCTTCCCATCCTCCATCACCAGTTTCATCCTCAGCGTTGCCTCACCCTCTGAAAACTTGCCCTTGCGCATTGCCTGAGGGGAACAAGGGCTCAGGCTGCCTCTAAGCACACAGGTATCTCATCCTCACCATCTTGGCCCACCCAAACTCAGCTAATCCTCCAGGTCTCTACCTCAAAGAGCAGCAATGACTCCTCCATGGGTCGGTCCCTCCAGGGTGAAGGCAGAGGGTTGTGGCCTTTCAGTTCCTCTCCTTGCTGGTGGCATACATAAGCCTGACCCCTGTGGGGAACAGGTGTCAATGACTGGCATGGCTGTGACTTGATCAGCCAGCTTGGCTCTACATCATGGCCCTAGCCTCACCTGTGGATGAGCTCCACAGCCCAGGCATACAGCTGGTCAAAATAGTCAGAGGCATATGTCACCTTGTAAGGTGTATAACCTAGGGCAGAATTAGACAATATTAGCCAGCCAGAAACACCCAATGGCAGGCCATGGCCCATGGAGAAGCCCACTGACTACCAGTACTGCCCAGGCCTTGACCAGTCCATACCCAACCAGGTCACCATGTCATAGATGGCAGTGAAGAACTTTGCTTCCTCCTTCTCAGGGTTGGTGTCATCAAAACGCAGAAAGCAGATGCCATTGTTAGCCTAAGAATGTTGCAACATCTGTGAGTTCTCACATCATCCACCAGGCCTACAGTCCAGCTCAACAAACTAGAACATCCTCAGAGCTCTCCCATGTCAGAATTAAAAATGCCTTCAAGAACTACTCTGGCTCGGCACCTGTAGTTATGGCGCCAGCTGCATGTACCGAGGCTGGCAATTTCAAGCCCGGTCCAGGCCTGCTAAACAATAGTAACAACAAAAATAGCCAGGGGTTGGTTCGGCACCTATAACTCAACCGGCTAAGGCGCCAGCCATGTACACCTAAGGTGGCAGGTTCGAATCCCCAGCCCGGACCCGCCAAACAACAATGACGGCTGCAACCAAAAAATGGCCAGGCACTGTGGCCGGCGCCTGTGGTCCCAGCTACTTGG
>CAUYTI010131684.1:0-20572 GCA_963575145.1 Galago senegalensis | reverse complement strand
TTTTAAAACAATAACTGAGAAAATGACATGAAGGCTGTGTTGACCAGTTTGATGGAAGTATTTCGGATTGCATGTGAAAACCCCACACTGTACCCCAGAAGTGCATTAATGTACATAGTTACCATTCAATTAAAAAAAAATTGTGATTACCTATTTCCTTACTGTGCCTAATATTCCCACTAGAACACAAGCTATAGAGATGGTTTTCTTCTTGATTATATCCCCAGGACTTAAAGTAGTTCCTTGCGCGTAATAGACACAAAAAAAATGTTGGTTAGAAGAAAGAAGGTGTGACTATCATTGCATGAAGGTTGTATGTGTGTGCTCAAGAATCCATAACCAGGCTTGGCACCTGTGGCTCAAGTGGCTAATGCGCCAGCTACATACACCTGAGCTGGCTGGTTTGAATCCAGCCTGGGCCCGCCAAACAACGACGGCTGCAACCAAAAAATAGCCAGGCGTTGTGGTGGGTGCCTGTAGTCCCAGCTACTTAGGAGGGAGAGGCAGAAGACTCTCTAGAGCCCAAGAATTGGAGGTTGCTGGGAGCTCTGATGCCACAGCACTCTACCAGGGTGACAGCTTGAAGCTCTGTCTCAAAAAAAAGGAATCCATAACCACATTTCTGAGCAAATGCAAGAAAGAAACTGATGTGGTTGGGATGTCTCCTAGCTTCTCCCATGGGAAGAAGGTCCCTCACTCTTCCAAGGAAGAAGAAAGGATCTGACTGACTCTGTGGGTAGGGCTTTGAGCCTATTCAATGAACTGTTCTTGTGGCTTCCCTGCTGAGAGTTCAATTAGCACTGGTGTTTTGCATGAATGTTCCATGAAGTCTCATGAATGCTGAAAGGGATTACACTCATTGTCAGTTGCTACATATAGAAAAGAGCTCATATTGATACCGGAAAAGTGACGCCCCAGCCAGCTCAGCAGAGCAGGGCTGGGGTACCTGCCACTTCTGGCTTGGTGGCAGCAGCCAGCAAAAGAACTGGCAGGCTGGAGCAAGCGGGGGAGCCTCCAGAGGCTCCAGTAGAGCTGCGCTAGAGGACCTGCTGGCTCTGCCTTGGCACCAGCTGGCACAGAAACCTGCAGGCTGGAGCCAAAGGGGGAGCTTTCCTCTCCCACCAGAGGCTCCAGTAACAAAGACCACCAGGCCAATCGGGGTAAACGCTGGCGATTCCTCCAGTGCATCCCTGATTGGTCCGTTTTCAATCCTGCTCCTGACTGGTCTATTTTATAGACCAATCAGCTAAGCTCTCAGCTCATTGGACAACTGCCCCTATATAAACCTCTGAGCAGAGAGCCTAGCAGCAGATCATCCCTGACCTTCAAGAGAGGAAGAGTGCAGAAGAGCATAAACCATTGCAGATCATCATAGACCTTCAAGGAAGATAGAGCAGAAGAACAAGACTTCAGCAAGCTGTTGCAGAACTTCAAGGAAGAAAGAGCGAGAGCTGTAACACTTCTACCGCTGACCCTGACCTACAAAGAGGCTTGGCTCTTCGTAGGAGCTATAACACTTCTGCTGATCCTGCCTTACAAAGAAGCTTGGCTCTTTGTGAGAGTTGTTTTCACAAGAGTTGTAACACTCGCATCCTTCCCTGCAAGGCAATTTGGTTCTTTGAGCTGTAAATAAAACCTCACTGTTCATTCTATGGTCCGTTGACTCATTCATTGAATCGTGGAGACCAAGAGCCTGGAAATCTAAAGTCAAAAATCCGGCATCAGTATCTTTGGGACCCCTTGGCCCTAAGGACACATCTGAGCTAAAAGTGTCTTTGACCATTTTTCTGATCACAGCTTGTGGCACGGGGAGGCTTGGGAGTTCTGGCTTTGTTGCCTCCCGGATATGGCTAAGAATACCCCCCCTTTTGAAAAGCAGCTCGTAACTTGCTGTTGGGTTCTCAGCACAACTGAACACCTGACAAAGCATGTCACAACATGCTCCCGTAAAGTCCTTGGGATTAATATCCCCTTTTGGGGGGTCAGTTAACTTGAACTCAGCAGCTAACAATGTCAAAAGGGCCAAACAAGTCTCTTTTGGTTTTTTTTGTTTTTTAAAGAAAGTTGTTTTTTTTTTTTAACTTTATTTATTTATTTGCCATTTTTGGCCGGGGCTGGGTTTGAACCTGCCACCTCCAGCATATGGGACCAGCGCCCTACCCTTTTGAGCCACAGGTGCCGCCCCATATAAGTCTCTTTTGTAAGATGGAAATGGTATAATCAAGTATGCAGCAGCCTGGTCCCAGTGGCATTTTGGCAGTGTATGAACAAAAACGGGGGAAATTTTGTCCTTGCTCCACAGCCCGAAGCAAAGCCATTAGCTCAGTGGGGCTCTCAATTCACAGAGGTTCCCCTAAATGCCTGCACCTGGTTCACTGATGGTTTGGTGTCCAGGAGTGGCATCATCTGTGTGTTGAAAATGCTTGTGGTCGCTTCACACAGTGGACAGAACTCAAAGCTATTCCTGTGGCTCTGGCCTATACTCCTTCATGAGCTTTTTCCTGTTTTTACCGACTGTTATGCTATTGATAGTAGCCTAGCTGTTTGATCTGTCACTTGGAAAACTACAGGCTGGCAGATCAAGGATGTCTCTTTTCAGGGCCACAAACTGTGGAAACAAATCACAACTGCTGATTGAACCACTGTGGACAGTCATGTAGGTTCCCATGGTGAGAGTCCATTCTCTGACAAGACCATCTGGAATCAGGTAGGGGATTGAGCCTGCACTGCCCAGACTGGTCACCTTTGGACTGGGCACCACCACCACAGATGCGGTACCACATAGAGGACACTGAAGCTACCACAGCATGCCACCTTGTGACTCCAGACAGAAGTTGAACCTTTGTCTCTCAGTGAGGGAGGCTACATTGTATAGGGTGAGGCCATTGAGTCTGTCTAACCTTCACCCCCCTCTTGGGGCTGCAGGCTCACTGATGTTGATTGACACACAGGTAACAATGTTACTGTCCTAGTCCAATCAGCTGACTCTGGCCACCCTATTGTGGCCTTAGAAACTAATCTTTGTTGTAGGTAGGTTACTATAAAAGTTGTTTTTTTTTCTTTTTTTTGCAACAGTCTCACTTTGTTGCCCTTGGTAGAGTGCTGTGGCATCATAGCACACAGCAACCTCATACTCTTGGGCTCAAGTGATCCTCTTGCCTCGAACTCCCAAGTAGCTGTGACTACCGGTGCCCAGCTATGTTTTAGAGACAGGGTCTCACTCTTGCTCAGGCTGGTCTTGAACTCCTGAGCTCAAGCAGGCCATGCGCCTTGGCCTCCTAGAGTGCTAGGATTACAGGCATGAGGCACTGCATCCAGCCCTACTATAAAAGTTTGGAGACAGAATGTTATAGTCCATTATTTCACTTTCAAGAGAAACCCAGTCCACAATGTCCTTTCTGATTCACTATGCAAGCTTCGACTTGCTTAACTTATCAGTGGTGCCGGGAAGGCGTCATTTGTTTCCATCCATGTTGATTTTAGATTTCTTGATTTTTTTTTTTTTTTGAGACAGTTTCAAGCTGTCGCCCTGGGTAGAGTACCATGGCATCATAGCTCACAGCAACCCCAGACTCTTGGGTTTAAGCAATTCTCTTGTCTCAGCCTCCCAAGTAGCTGGAACTACAGGTGTTCGCCACAGCGCCCGGCTATTTTTTGTTGCGGTTGTCATTGTTATTTGGCAGGCCCGGGCTGGATTCGAACCCACCAACCTTGGTGTATGTGCCTGGTGCCCTAGCTGCTGAGCTACAGGCACCAAGCCACATTTCTTGATTTTAAGGTATGTCAAAACTTTCATAATGAACCATGTATTTTCAGTTCTCTGGACTTTTATAGTCTAACAACCTTTTATTATAATGGCTCAAGGTAGTCAGTGGACCTTTCAGACTATCCACCATCCCTAGGCATCTAGTATTGTTGAATTTGGGGGTGGCCTCCTCAAAAATCAACTCAAACTATTCCTGACTAAAATGATTGCCTTTTCCTGGTCCATACACGTTAGTAAGACAGTTTAGTTACTTAATATGACTTCTCAGAAAGAGTACATTCCTTCTTGGTCTCTCCCTGGGTGCCTAATCTTGAACCTTCCGGCCAACTGAACTGTGAACTAAATAACCTCTTTTCTTTCCCCAGCCTTAGGTATTCCTTTATTAACACTAAATGGATTGGCTCAGCGCCTATAGCTCAACCGGCTAAGGCACCAGCCACATACACCTAAGGTGACGGGTTCGAATCCCCAGCCCAGACCCGCCAAACAACAATAATGGCTACAACCAAAATATAGCTGGGCGTTGTGGCGGGCACCTGTGGTCCCAGCCACTTGGTAGGCAGAGGCAAGAGACTCGCTTGAGCCCAGGAGTTGGAGGTTGCTGTGAGCTGTAATGCCACGGCACTCTACCCAGGGGGACAGCTTGAGGCTCTGTCTCAAAAAAACCAAAACCAAAAACAAAAACACTAAATGGATTAAGGCAGGTCTGTTTATGTCTTTTAACCACTTTTGGACTAGACTGTTTGCCCACTTATTATTAAACCTGATGTATTTTTATGACTTATTTTTTTTCTTATGAATTCTTATTTATTTATTTTGAGACAGAGTCTCACTTTGTTGCCCTGGGTAGAGTGCTGTGGCGTCACAGCTCACAGCAACCTCAAACTCTTGGGCTTAAGCAATTCTCTTGCCTCAGCCTCCCAAGTAGCTGGGACCATAGGGGCCCAGCACAACACCCGGCTTTTTTTTTGTTGTTGCAGTTGTCATTGTTTAGCTGGCATGGACTGGGTTCAAACCCATCTGCTTCAGTGTACATGGCTAGGTGCCCTAACCACTGAGCTACGGGTACTGAACCTGAATTAATATTTATTAACATTTTTTATGTTGGAGGTTTGAAGTCCTGATACATTTCCTGGAAGGATTTGTATTTACCTCTGCCAGGAATCCAGAGGTACTACAAATAAAGGTCTACTTCAAATGAAATCCTCCCTTTACTTTCTAGTAACGGAATACTCTGCTCTTAATCTTGCTGTGGGTCTGGTGATCTTATTTTCTGAATAACAACAACATCAAATAAAGATACATGGTCAAAATGGAAGCACTTATGAGGACAAAGGACCAGAGTCATGGCTGCCTAGGAAAATCTAGATTGTACGCTTGGCGCCTATATCACAGTGGTTAGGGCATTGGCTACATACCCCGAGGCAGGTGGGTTTGAACCTGGCTCAGGTCTACTGAACAACAATGACAACTTCAACAAAAATAAAATAATCAAGCATTGTGGCAGATGTCTGTAGTCCTAGCTACAGCACTCTACTGAAGGTGACATAGTGAGACTTTGTCTCAAAAAAAAAAAAAAAGACTTGGCACCTGTAGCACAGTGGTTACAGCACTAACCACATACACCGAGGCTGGCGGGTTTGAGCCTGCCTGGGCCAGCTAACCAATAATGACAACTACAACAACAAAAAAAATAGCTGGATGTTGTGACAGGTGCCTGTAGTCCCAGCTACTTGGAAGGCTGAGGCAAAAGAATCACTTAAGACCAAGAGTTTGAGGTTTCTGTGAGCTGTGATGCCACAGCACTCTACCCAAGGAAACATAGTGAGACTCTGTCTCAAAAAAAGAAAAAAGAAAATCTAGGTTGTATATAATTATGAGGCTATCTTAACTCTGAATTTTAGAGCATGGCAAGGCCAGGTAGGTAGAACTCTATGTTACAACTTTTTGAGTTAAAAAAAATCATCTGTAATTTAACTTTCCTTTTTTTTTTTTGGGACAGAGTCTCACTATATTGCCCATGGTAAGTGTTGTGGTGTCACAGCTCACAGCAATCTCCAATTCTTGGGCTTAAGCAATTCTCTTGCCTGGACTCCCAAGTAGCTGGGACTACAGGCACCCACCACAATGCCTGGCTACTTTTTGGTTGCAGCTGTCATTGTTGTTTGGTGGGCCCTAGCTGGATTTGAGCCTGCCAGCTCAGGTGTATGTGGCTGGTGCCTTAGCAGCTTGAGCCACAGGTGCTGAGCCTTTTTCCTTTATTTTTAACTGACAAGTGATAATTGCATATATTTATGGAGTAAACTGTGGTGTTTTGATATATGCTTACATTGTGGAATGAGTAAAGCAAACTAATAAACATATCTATCACCTTACATACTTTTTTTCTTTTTTTGGTGGTGAGAATCTGTGTGTGTTTTTTTGCTGTTGTTGTTGTTTTGTTTTTGAGACAGAGTCTCAAGCTATTGCCCTGGGTAGAGTGCCGTAGTGTCACAGCTCACAGCAACCTCCAACTCTTGGGCATACGTGATCCTCTTGCCGCAGTCTCCCAAGTAGAAGAATGTGTCTATTATTTTTAATCAATATCCTAGGAATGGTGACTGTGCGCAGTGGCTCACATCTGTAATCCTAGCACTCTGGGAGGCCGAGGCGGATGGACAGCTTGAGCTCAGAAGTTTGAGACCAGCCTAAGGAAGAGCGAGACTCCGTCTCTAAAAATAGCTGGGTGTTGTGATGGGTGCCTGTAAACCCAGCTACTTGGGAGACTGTGGCAAGAGGATAGCTTAAAAAAAGAAAAATAAATAAATAAATAAATAAATAAATCCTAGGGGTGGTTAATTAACAATTGAAGTATAATGCCTAGGAGAGGTTGGGCGGCACCTGTGACTCAGTGGGTAGAGCGCTGGCCCCATATACCGATGGTGGCAGGTTTGAACCCGGCCTGGGCCAAACTGCAACAGAAAAATAGCCGGGTGTTGTGGTGGGTACCCATACTCCCAGCTACTTGGGAGGCTGAGGCAAAAGAATCGCCTAAGCCCAGGAGTTGGAGGTTGTTGTGAGCTGAGATGCCACAGCACTCTACTGAGGGTAATAAAGTGAGACTGTCTCAAAAAAAAATGTCTAGGAGAGGTTAATTAGCTTTATTATATTATTTCTTCTTTTTTTATTCTTTGGGATTCATTGAGGGTACAAAGAATTAGGTTACACTGATTTGATTGCATTTGTTAGATAAAATCCTTTTTATTATTGTTACTTTTTTTTGAGAGAGAGTGTCTCAGTTTGTCACCCTTGGTAGAGTGCGGTGGTGTCACAGTTCACAGCAACCTCAAACTCTTGGGCTCAAGCCATTCTCTTACTCAGCCTTCCAAGTAGCTGAGACTATAGGCGCCCACCACAATGCCTGGCTATTTTTAGAGATGGGGGTCTCTTTTTCACTCAGGCTGATCTTGAACCTGTGAGCTCAGGTAATCCACTCACCTCAGCCTCCCAGAGTGCTGAAATTATGGGCATGAGCCACCACGCCCAGCCCTATTATTATTATAATATTATTATTATTATTTTGAGATAGTCTCACTCTGTTGCCCTAGGTAGAGTGCTATGGCATCATTATAGCTCACAACAACCTCAATCTCTTGGGCTCAGGTGATCCTTTTGCCTTAGTTTCTCCAGTAGCAGGAACTATAGGCATCCACCATGGTGCCCAGCTAGTTTTTCTATTTTTAGCAGAGATGGGGACTCTCTCCGGCTGGTCTTGAACTTCTGAGCTCAAGCAATCCACCCACTTTGGCCTCCCAGAGTGCTTGGATTACACGTGTGAACCACTGTACTCAGCCAGTTGATTAGCTTTTGAAAGACTATAAACAGACACCCAAATTTCAGAAAGCTTTGCCATCTTTATCCTCAGTCAATACCAAGACTCTATAGACGTTTTCCTTTGATGAAATAAGCAATCCATGGTGTCTGAATTGGCTAGAAATACTGTACAGAGGTCACCTACACTTTCAGGAACAGGAAATAGAAATGTAGGGGTGTGTATACAACATGTACACCATTTATTATGGTGATCTTGGTTTAGAGTCCAAAACAGATGTGTTCAGAAAATCATCTGAGAATTACTCTTGCCTTACTTCAACTAGATTTGCTGAATCCTGCCCCTAAAATACTGTATAATGGGTACAGAATGAAATCTGTAGTGCAAGGTTTGGTCAGAGTTCCTAAAAAGACAGGAGCCAGGACTTTATCAAGGTTACACAACAGTATGCGTAACTATTTTTAAGTGTGCTTGCTACTAAATGTTTGCATAGGCATAATTCTCTTTATAACATAATGTGGTAACATTGTAAATTGGGAAGGTTGTGAGATAGAGAAAGATAAAATGTTATAACATTATGTTAAACAAATAACGTCTACAAATAGTGAGGGGGCGTTCTCCTCCTTTCATTCCTGGCTTTAAAGTCATCCTGCTCCAATAATTTTCAGAAACTACTCTCACTCAGGAAGGAGAGTCCTTGAATGCCTGGTTTAAAACAAGGTATAGGATATCTGAGGCTGGGGAAACAGGAGAGCAATCATTTTTTAATCCTGTTCCAAGTAGAGCATTTGGACATCATCAGCCAAAGCCTCCAGAAGCACCACGTTGACCTTAGAGGTGGGCAGAGGGTGCAGTTATTTGCCAAAATGGTTGGGGAAAGGGCAGAAATTATTTCTTTGGGTGAAAATATTCTGCATTTGCAGAACCACAACATTAACCATTTTATATAATCTGAAGGAGGGTGCCGCCTGTGGCTTAAGGAGTAGGGCGCTGATCTCATATATAAGAGGTAGTGAGTTCAAACTTGCCCCAGCCAAAAGCTGAAAAAAAAATGTATATATATGTATGTATACATATATAAACTGAAGGAAGCTTTTTTGGGCTTACAGATTTAGGCATCAATAGATACTAATAGGCAACATTTATTGCAGGTGATTTTCTTGTGCCAAGTATTTTACGTACGTTTTCCTATTAATGTAGCTACACTTTCATTCACCCCTGTGAATGTATGCTTTTACCCTATTTCACGTACGTATAAGGAAAGCGATGAGCCGAGATATATTAGGTGTTCGTGCACTCAAGCCTTATATCTTCTAACTGGAAGGAATTCGGCAAGTTAATTTCTACACTTGTGTGTTAAACTGCAGTTGTTCTCAGGAGCTCAGAAAGAAAGGAAATCCAGGATCTCAAAAGCGTAAACACGGTTCAACTCTTGGGTTCACTCAAAACTCCAGCAAACCCTTAGGGATCAACCTCCTAGTACCTCGAGGCTGCCCCGAATGGGCGAGACTCTCTGGCAGACGAACCAATGAGATGGCTGGATCTTGTGAGCTGCATATCATTTGGCCAATGGGTTCGGCTCCTGGGGTTACGAGGCCGGAAATTGGAGTCTGAAGCATGTGGGTCCTGAAGCGCGGTGGGTGGGTTGAGTGTGGTGTTCCCTTGAGGCCCCACGGAGCGGGTGGCGGCTGGTGCCCTGGTGAGAGGACGGGCCTCAGGTGTGGAAGGCCCAGAAGGCCAAGGTCACTCCAGCGCAGGCTGAGGTGGGCTTTGCCTCAAGCACGTGGTGTGAGCGGCGCCTTCCCGCATACTCCGAGTCTCGCCCCCTCCCCCCAGGGCGCGAGGTGCCCGGGCCCGGGTGGGGCAGTGAGCGGGGCTGGAAGTCGTTATTTGATGCTGGGGGTGTGGGAGGAACGCAGGAACTAGAAAAGGCTGCGAAGGGTTGTGGCCGCAGGACAGGGGGCTCTTACGGCGGGTGTGAGTGGGCGTGTTGGGACGGAAATAGGAGACAGGACCTCTGCAGAGCTGTTGGTTTGGGAAAAGGTACTTTTCCCTCAAAGCCCCGTTTTTGCCTGGGCTGCAGTCATTTTTCTCCAGCGCAGAGGACACACTTGGAGAGGCGGAGAAGGTAGGCCTAGCCTGGCCTGGGACCCTTCCCTGTTGAACCTTTGGGGTCAGCCAAGTATCTGCTAACTAACCACAGGAGGAAGTCCACATTAAGGGGAGGGCCTTATGGCGGAGGGGCCTGAATCCATAGATGGTGAAGGTTAAGGAAGGGGGAGAAAGTAGAAGAGTCCAGAAATCCTGTAATTGGTGGGGGTTACAGCCCTCTCAGTACGTACCAGTTAGGCAGTTGATTGTTCTGGATTCTTTGGGTGGTGTTGGAAGATGTGAACATGGGTTCAGGCTGTCCAGAAAGGAGTTTTATCAATTAAAGGGGAGAGTTGTTAGAACCTTTGGGAAAAAAAAAAAAAAAGAGGTACATCCTGCATTTATACAAAGTTGTAGCTAAATATACCTTTATTTACAAAATATTCATTACAACATTTTACACACTATTTACAGAGTATTTTCTACATGTTGGCCACCTCTTTGTAAAAGTTTATAAGGAAAGGTACATTTAGCTACAATTTTCCATTTTCCCTATGTATGGTGACTTTGTGGGTACCTTTTGGGACACTCTGTAGTGTGAAAGAGGGTAGTTTAGTTCAAGAAATATGCAAGTTCTTAAACTATCTCCACCTAGAGTTGTACTATTGACTTAGGAATTGTATTTATCCTTCACATGCATGGCCTGACTTCTCTGTAGCTAATAACTTAAAACAGGTTTTGAAAGTTAACAAGAGGCATAAGAATTCAAGTGGTTAAGAATTCTTCAGGGATCAGAGGTGTAGATCAGTACAATGAGAGGTGTCCCTTAAAGAGGGAGTCCTGAAATAAAAGTGATTTTGAAAAGGCCTGATGGACTTTAAATTTGGGGGAGGGGGGTGGCAGAGAGAGCCTCATCCCTAGTTACTTGGGAAAGAGAAGTGCATTAAATGTACCCTGTGAGACTCAGTGAGTATTGTTATTTCAAAGCAGAAAGGCTCTGTACCCTAGAGACCTTGGATCTGGTGGAGTGTGAAAGAAGAGTTTTATAGAAAAGAGTTGGATAGGCTTGGCACTTGTAGCTTAGTTAGGAGGGCACTGGCCACATACACCTAACCTGACAGGTTCCAGCCCAGCCCTGGCCTGCCAAGCAACAATGACAACTGCAACCAAAACTTAGCCGGGCATTGTGGCAGGCACCTGTAGTCCAGCTACTCACAAGGTTGAGGCAAGAGAATCGCTTAAGCCCAAGAGTTTGAAGTTGCTGTGAGTTGTGATACCACAGCTCTCTACCAAGGGCAACATAGTGAGACTTTCTCAAATAAAAGTTGTGGGTGTTGCCTGTGGCTCAGTGAGTAGGGTGTTGGCCCCATATACTGAGGGTGACAGGTTCAAACCCGGCCCCAGCCAAATTACAACAACAAAAATAGCCAGGTGTTATGGTAGGTGCCTGTAGTCCCAGCTACTTGGGAGGCTGAGGCAAGAGAATCGCCTAAGCCCAGGAGCTGGAGGTTGCTGTGAGCTGTGACGCCATGGCACTCTACCAAGGGTGATAAAGTGAGACTCTGTCTCTAAAAAAAGAAATATGTATATATATATATATATATATATATATTTTTTTTTTTTTTTTTTTTTTCTCTAGGCTCAAGTAGAAGCTTTTAAAGTGACTGTTGTAGAAGTCTGGTCATATTACTGGACTGACTTAAAGTAACTATTTTTTAATGCTTTGTGGTTCTTTCTTTAAGGAAAAGGAAAATAATTGGGAATCTTTAATCTCTTTTTAAATGCTACCAGGTAGTTGACCTGAATAGGATCAACACGCGTGTCCTCTATAGCCTTTTGATGATGGATCCTGTTCGACCACCATTCAGGGGCCCTTCTCCTGTCCACCCATCTCAATGTGTACGGATGCCAGGCTGTTGGCCACAAACTCCTAAACCTTTGGCTTCAGGTCTGGGCAGAGCAGGACCTGCAGGCAGAGGCCATGCATTTGGAAGGCCAGAGGAACCAGGCACACATAGAGGGCCGGCACAAAGGGTAAGGCCACATCTGGATGCACAGTACTGGTATATGGGCCGCCTGTGCTGTCAGAGTGAGCATAGATTTTAAAGTCTTTAGAAGGCTGTGAAACCCTATGAAGAAGCAAGGTTTTTGGTTTCTCTTGTTTCCTTTAAGAAGTAGTTGTAAAGGCCTGGCATGGTGGCTCACGCCTGTAATCCTAGCACTCTGGGAGGCCAAGGTGGGTAGATCACCTGAGCTTAGGAGTTTGAGACCAGCCTGAGCAAGAGCCAGACCCCTATCTCTAAAAAATAGCTGGGCGTTGTGGTGGGTGCCTATAGTCCAGCTACTCAGGAGGCTAAGGCAAGAGAATTACTTGAGCCCAAGAGTTTGAGGTTGCTGTGAACTATGACAGCATAGCACTCTACCAAGGGCCACTGAGTGAGACTCTGTCTCAAAAAAAAAAAGTGGCTGTATCTTTTGGGCATATACAGGAAGAAGTCCCTGAGTTCTGAACGAGATAAGTCCTGTAGGTTCGTTCTAAAGTTGAATGCGTATGTAAGTTGGAATAGTACATTTATCTATTGTCCGTAATAGCCTTTGATACAACTGAGTTGCATGTCAGTTGGATGTTTGTGACTCAGGGACTGGCTGTGTGTATTTCAAATCTTAGAGTTGTGAGTCTAGACAAAGTGCCTCATTGTGAACACTAGATGCACTTGGGTAAGTGCCCTAGGTTCTCTAGCTTCAGCCCATACATCTATCCATTCCTCCATTCATAACTGAAAGATTCAAAGATATAAATAACCTATTGCTCTTCTTTTGAGTGTTTAGATTTTCACCCTGGGTTTGGCTTTATGATATTAGCAGCAACTCCTGTCCCTGAAGTGGTAATTGTTAGAGTTGCTCCTTTTGGAAGCCTCTTTGCCCATGTCTTTAAGAAAAGGAGGCTCTTCAGCTGTTGCTATGGTGTGGAAACAGTTACACTTGTGTGCATTCCTAATGACTAATTAGTATATAGTCATTTTAAGAAAATTTGTCTATAATTAATATATGTCAAAGATAAAGGTTAGCAAATATAGGAAGAACTTAATAGTGCAGTTATAATCATTTTAAGTAGAGTTGGCAGTGTCAAATGTTTTTTAAGAAGAAAAGTTTAATGTCTCGGCGCCTGTGGCTCAAGTGGCTAAGGCGCCAGCCACATATACCTAAGGTGGCGGGTTCGAATCTAGCCTGGGCCTGCCAAACAACCATGACAGCTACAACCAAAAAATAGCTGGGCGTTGTGGTGGGTGCCTGTTGTCCCAGCTACTTGGGAGGCTGAGGCAGGAGATTCGCTTGAACCCAGGAGTTGGAGGTTGCTGTGAGCTCTGATGCCACGGCAATCTACCCAGGGTGACAGCTTGAGGCTCTGTCTCAAAAAAAAAAAAAAATTTAATGACAATAATCTTGTGTTTACATAATGAATTGATTGAGTCCATAATGTAGCTTTTTTACATGTCAGTTCTCATTGGTGCAACAGCAGTACATTTTCAAGCCTGCCACAGGAGAATAGTATGTTTTGTTGGATATTGTGAAAAAATAAACTCTGGTACCTCTTAAATGATCTAGCAGGTTAGTTCTGTTGCTTTTTTCATACTGTATATTAAATCATGGACTTTTAACTGGAAATTTTTATGCTTAAAGGACGTGGTTACAAGTATTAAAGATTTTCTAACTATTTTTATTCTTATAGCACTTAATAGAATTTGAAGAAGATTTTTAATATTTATCTATACTTAAGAAAGCCATTGTTTCTGGAGTTTTAAACTACATTTTAGAATAACTTTATTCTTTGACTTTCCATAGGAA
This sequence comes from Galago senegalensis, assembly GCA_963575145.1. Lineage (NCBI taxonomy): Eukaryota > Metazoa > Chordata > Mammalia > Primates > Galagidae > Galago > Galago senegalensis. The sequence goes on along the minus strand of CAUYTI010131684.1, from coordinate 7,058 downwards.
TCTGTGGGTTTGGTCTCCATGTTTCGAGGCCTGGGCCTTGAAACAGTTTCTCGGACCCCTCTGAAACATGAAATACCCCCTTTAGGTATGTGGAAAACTAACTTGAGAAATTTAGTGTTATAAACTTATATAATTGCTTTGTTCTTAAATCCATATGGTTTGTCTTCAGGAAAATATACTTAAGCTGTACTTTAAAACATGTTTAACTCATGGTAATTGCCGGGATTCGGTTCTTTCATTCAGGCAGAGGCATTTTAGGTCGAGGCTTTTCTGCTAAGGCAGTGCACAAGGACAAAGAAGAACCCCGCTTCACTTTTCCGGATCCTTTAGTATTGGCAGCTGGGGATAGCAAGATGGCAGAGGCCTCTGTTGGTTGGAATAGGTGGGTAAAGTTATTTTCTCATGTAAACATTGAAACCAGATGTAATATTTCTTGAAGTTCAGAAAGAAACTCTAGGAAGCATTGTGTCAAAAACAAGCAGCACCTGATGTTATGTTCAAGAATGGACGTTTCCCAAGAGTATCCGCAGCTGCCGACACAATTAGTCATTGGAAAAGACTAAAAAGTGGCTCTCTACTGTGCAGTTCATACCTTAATTTGCCCTCTTGACAAGTTATCCTAATTTTATTAGTTCTTTAATCTGATTGAGTCAAGATTTGCTCTCAGTTGTGCTATCTAAGATGGCTCTGAGAATCCAGATTAAGAGCCGTTGGTGAATGAGTCATATTGGCATATTGCATTTTGAGAGAATGTCAAGGCTCTGCTTGGGTCCCTTTTGCTGACTCTTCCAGGAAGAGGTTGTAGACTTTGGGAATAATCTAGATGGGTGTGGATAGAAGCTTGGTAAAGAAAGCCCCAATTTGCCTCTTGTTCCACATTTCAGAATGCTTGGAAGAGGGAGTACAGATGCTTCTTTATTACCACTGGGAAGAGCTGCTGCTGGTATTGGCAGAGGAATGGACAGGCCTCCCAGTGTATTCAGCCTAACTACCCGTGACCCCCCACGGCTGTCTTCACCTCCAGCTCTGCCCCAGTCCTCCCTACACTCTCCAGATCGCCCTCCAGTCCTGACTGTAGAGCAGCACAAGGAAAAGTAAGTCAGGAACACTGCCCTCCCTGCTTGTTAGTGATCAGAGTTGAAGAAGAAGGCACCTAATGAATCTCTGCATGTTGGTTGGTGTGCACTATTGTAAACACTGTATTGTGTCTCAAGTCCTGCCTGGGTGATAGATTCTGTAGAGGATTTTTGGGGCAGACAGAGCCTCAAGCTGTCACCCTGGGTAGAGTGCCATGGCATCACAGCTCACAGCAACCTCTAACTCCTGGGCTTAAGCGATTCTCAGCAAGTAGCTGGGACTACAGGCGCCCACCACAACACCCGGCTATTTTTTGGTTGTAGCTGTCACTGTTGTTTGGCGGGCCTGGGCTCAATTCGAACCTGCCAGCTCTGGTGTATATGGCTGGCGCCTTAGCTGCTTGAGCCACAGGCACTGAGCCTTTGCAGAGGGTTTTGATTTCTTTTTCAATAGCAAGAGATTGACCAAGAGGTGGGACAATTCCTGATGAAGTTAAATGAATGTAACAGTGAATACATAATATATACCAGAGAGAGACTAATGGCCTTTTGTTTCCTTCCCAGTTCAAACCAGTGGTTCTTTGTCATATTGTTTTTTTGTTTTGGTTTGGTTTTAGAGGTGAGGTCTCATTCTGTTACCCAGGTTGGAGTGCAGTGGCGTGATCATAGCTTACTGCAGCCTTCAACTCCTGGGCTCAAGCAGTCTTCCTGCCTCGGCCTCCAGAGTAGCTGAGATTACAGGTGTTCATGAGCCACCATCCTGGCTTCATTTGTCACACTGAAGAGAAGGAAATAAAAACAATGTTTTTTTTTTGAGACAGAGTCTCTCTCTGTTGCTCTGGGTAGAATGCCATGGCATCATCACAGCTCACGGCAACCTCAAACTCTTAGGTTCAAGTGATCATCTTGCCTCAGCCTCCTGAGTATCTGGGACTATAGACGCCTGCCTCCATGCTTGGCTAGTTTTTCTATTTTAGTAGAGATGGGGTCTTGCTCTTGCTCAGGCTGGTCTTGAACTCCTGAGCTTATGCAATCCACCCACCTCAGCCTCCCAGAGTGTTAGATTACAGATGTGAGCCACTGTACCTGGTGATAAGGAAATAATTTAGGAAAAAAACTGTGGCACTTTATCTTTCTATATATAACTAACTTTTATGTTCTTAGTTAGCTGGCCTAGTTTATTCCAGTAATATTAGGACAGATAGGGTGATCTTCCATAATTAATTAGACATTGCTAAGTGTTTATCTCCTAGCCCTCAAAGCAAACATGCTTTTGTACATGTTGCTTCTTGGTTTATGTAGTGTGAAAAACACTATTTCCCTCAGTCTTTTTGTTGGTGGTAGTGGTATAGGTTTTTTTGTTTTTTTTTTAGTAAATGTGGGTACTTTTTATTCTTTTTGTTTTCTAGAGAGCTTTTGGTGAAGCAAGGATCAAAAGGAATACCTCAAACTTTGGGACTGAACCTCATCAAAATACAGTGTCATAATGAAGCAGTTTATCAATATCATGTGACTTTCAGGTATCCATAGCTTTTTGTTTGTATTGTTCACTTCTTAGAGGACATTAAGGAAATTATTCTCTTGGAATAACTAAACGTCGTTCTGTACAATTCCTGTGAACATCCCCATGCAATAACGCATGACTTAGATCCTTATAGGAAGTTTAAGGTTAATTTTTCTTGTGTTTATTTAGCAATATTACCATTTCAGATTTTAACTTAATGGGTATGTGAAAATGGATTGGATTTAATGTGAAATTAAGCTTAAATTAGGGCCTTTTACTTGCATAGGCCTCTTCCAGGAACTTTTAACTTATTTTGTATGTGTAATTTTATATTCCTTTTGTTAAAGGGGACTGCTCCCCAAATGGTATAAGATCCATACCCCACAAAACATGAATCATACCAACATTTGATGTCTGTCCAGTGACAGTCTAGGGTTTCAATTTATGAGTGAAAAAATCAGAGAAAATAACTTTAGTTTTATAACAAAATTTTAAAATTAATTTTAATTTTTTTTTTTGAGACAGAGCCTCAAGCTGTCCCCTTGGGTAGAGTGCGGTGGTATCACAGCTCACAGCAACCTCCAACTCCTGGGCTCAAGCGAGTCTCTTGCCTCAGCCTCCCAAGTAGCTGGGACCACAGGCGCCCACCACGACGCCCGGCTATTTTTTGGTTGCAGCCATCATTGTTGTTTGGTGGGTCCCAGCTGAATTCGAACCCGCCACCTTGAGTGTACATGGCTGGCGCCTTAGCCACTTGAGCCACAGACCATTTTAATTTTTTAATTAAATGGTCGAGCCATTTAAATTTTTTAAAATTAAGAATTAATATTAATGGTTTGTGTTCTTTTTTAAGATCTTAGGGGAGGCTCGGCGCCTGTGGCTCAAGTGGCTGAGGCGCCAGCCACATACACCTAAGGTGGCAGGTTCAAATCCAGCCCGGACCCTCCAAACAACAATAATGGCTGCAACCAAAAAAAAAAAATAGCCAGGCGCCTGTGGTCCCAGCTACTTGGGAGGCTGAGGCAAGAGACTTGCTTGAGCCCAGGAGTTGGAGGTTGCTGTGAGCAGTGAAGCCATAGCACTCTACCCAGGGGGACAGCTTGAGGCTCTGTCTCAAAAAAAAAAAAAAAGAAAAAGATCTTAGGGGAGAGGCTGATCACAGTGGCTCATACCTATAATCCTAGCATTCTGGGAGGCTGAGGCAGGTGGATTGCCTGAGCTTATGAGTTTGAGACCACCCTAAGCCAGAGTGAGATCCCGTCTCTAAAAATAGCTGCGCATTGTGGCCAGTGCCTGTAGTCCCAGCTACTCAGGAGGCTGAGGCGGGGGAATCACTTGAGCCCAAGAGTTTGAGGTTTCTGTGAGCTGTGATGCTGTGGCACTCTACCAAGGGCAACACAGTGAGATTCTGTCTCAAAAAAAAAAACAAACCCACAAGATCTTAGAGGAGTCATTAGCTGGAGGTTATTAGGTATAATTATGAAAATGAATATTTTGAAATATCTGGAGAAAATGAAAAGATAGAAGTCTGATTCTTTAAATTGACAATAATTGTATATATGGCGTACAATGTTTGTTTTGCGATGTGTGTACATGCTAGAAAATTAAATAAAGCTAATTAACATATCTATCACCTTACCTTCTTACCATTTTTTTGTGGTGAGAACTTTTAAAATTCCTCTTAGCAATTTTGAAATATACATTATTGCCGGGTACAGTGGCTCATGCCTGTAATTGTAGCACTCTGGGAGGCTGAGGCAGGCAGATTGCTCAAGCTCAGGGAGATCAAGACCAGCCTGTGCAAGAGTGATTCCAGACCCCGTCTTTAAACATAGCCAGGCAATGTGATGGGTGCCTGTAGTCCCAGCTACTTGGAAGGCTGAGACAAGAAGGTCATTTGAGCGTAAGAGTTTGAGGTTGCTATGAGCTATGACTCCATGGCATTCTACCCAGGGTGACAAAAAATAAAAATTAAAATTTTTAAGAGGAATGGGAAATGGAATGATAATTAAAGAGAGTACAGGATTGCTTTAAAGGTTTCTATGAGGTAAGAAGGCTTAGCTGAGCATGTATGACAGGTAGAAGGAAGGAAAGCGCCAAAAAGAGGGTGAAGTTGAGCCCCAGGCCTTTTGTGGACTGTATGGTGAGCATTGAAGAGGGTAGAACTCTTTCTCTGAAAATGGATTGACACATGTTAAGGAAACAGAAAGGAGTCTGTCTGCATTGAACAGGCTCTGGAGAAGACACAGATTTATAGATTTCAAGATTGTAGATGTGGACAGTCTACATTTGTAGATTGTAGATTCAAAGCCCCACTGTGAAGAGGCTGCTGGGTTGTCGTGAGAACACTAAGCAGGTGTATTAGCAAGCTGGACAACCTGTAGCTTCCTGGTAGTGCATGAAGGATATCTGGGAAGACAGACTTAAATACTATGCTTAGAGCATAGCTATCTGTGTATCTGTGAATTTTTAAGAATGTTATCATACGAGTGTTTAGTTTGGGGGACAATTGTGTTGGATTAACACAGCTTTTGTTTTTATCTCTCTTCATGTACTTGAACATACTTGACCCATCTTAGCCTTGGATTTTGTTGAACTTTGCAGTTGTAGAATAAGGTGGAGTGTTACTCTGCTATAATGGGGCAATTGTTGTATGAAGTAGCAACTGGATTTTTTCAGAGTTGTAAGTGAAAACTCGTTTGTGACAGTGAATCAATAGAAAGTTGAGATTGCCACAAGTGAAAAATGATTACCGTAAAATCCTGTTTTTAAAAACCTTCTTTATTTTTGGGGCGGTGCCTATGGCTCAAAGGAGTAGGGCACCAGCTCCATATGCCAGAGGTGGCAGGTTCAAACCCAGCCCCAGCCAAAAACTACAAAAAAAAAAAAAACTTTATTTTTTGAAGTGTATATCTCTGAAAAGCCAGGATGGTCTTAATGTTAAACCTGGCCCACTGCCTGTTTGTGTAATGAGGATTTATTGGTGCATAGCCACACTCAGTTTGTTTGCGTATTGTCTACATGGCTGCTTTCATGCTATGAAAGGCCTGCAAAGCCTGAAATAGTTACTATTTGGCCCCTTACACAAAAGTTTTCTGCTCCCTGATCTGCAGTCTGGAAGAATATACACTGACACATCAAGGTAGCTGTTCTTCAGTGGTGGAATTACAGTTTGTTCTTGTTTCCTGTACCCACAATTTCTAATGGTTCTGCTGTGAGCATATAACCTCAAGACAAAATTCAGTTTTTGGTCAGATATGTAATTTTTAATATGACCACTAGGCGGAGCAGTGCGTCTGTTGCCCAACTGCGGTAAGAATGCTGTTTGAGTCAAATTGAATTGAAATCCTCTTTATTATTTTCTAGCCCCAATGTGGAGTGCAAAAGCATGAGGTTTGGCATGTTGAAGGACCATCAAGCTGTCACCGGAAACGTCACTGCTTTTGATGGATCCATTCTCTATCTGCCTGTTAAGCTTCAACAAGTGAGACCACACAGGAAGTGTACTTTGGGATGAAACCTAAGAGTGTTTTGAGTGGTGGGAAATCATAGACTTCCTGAATATTTGAGTTGTATCTTCCTATTCCTAGAGGAAAGACAGATTTCTGCAAGACATAACAGAACATTTTACATTTGAATTCTTCAAGGAGCACCTTCTCACATAAGAGGAGTGATTGGGGCCAGGTGTGGTGGCTTATGCCTCTGTAATCCCAGAACTCTGGGAGGCCAAGGCGGGAAGATCACTTACTTCAGCCAGGAGTTGCAGGTTGCAGTGAGCTATGGTTGGGCCACTGCACTCCATCCTGGGCAACAGAGTAAGACTCTGTCCCTAAATAAAAAACAAAAAAGGAGTAATCAGAAACCTTTGATTTCTGTGATAAAGTATGGCTTATAACTTTCAAATTCAAACTTTGTTGGGTTTCTCTTAGCAAATAGTTTCTGAATCCTAGTTGTCATACCACACCTTTGCCAATGTGGGCAGCAAAGTAAAGGAAGAGTTAAAAAAGTTTTAAGGTATTTTAGGACTTGGTAGTTTTGTTATTTCTTTTTACTTGTATGTATTTATTTGTTAGGTTGTTGAATTAAAAAGTCAAAGGAAAACTGATGGTGCTGAAATCAGCCTTAAGATTCAGTTGACAAAGATCCTGGAGCCCTGTTCTGACTTGTGCATTCCTTTCTACAATGTTGTTTTCCGTAGGTGAGGAAACAGTTGAGGTCTTATTTTCTTTTAACTTTAGTCTTGTATTTGCAATAATGCTCTTCAATAAGCCTGGATGGTATTATACCACAATGTGTATATAGATGGGTTTGGGAGCATTTAATAAATGAATGGATGAGCTCGGCGCCTATAGCTCAACCGGCTAAGGCGCCAGCCACGTACACCTAAGGTGGCAGGTTCGAATCCCCAGCCCGGACCCACCAAACAACAATGATGGCTGCAACCAAAAAATAGCCGGGCGTTGTGGCGGGCGCCTGTG
>CAUYTI010131683.1:0-40597 GCA_963575145.1 Galago senegalensis | reverse complement strand
GCCTGTGGTCCCAGCTACTTGGGAGGCAGAGGCAAGAGACTCGCTAGAGCCCAGGAGTTGGAGGTTGCTGTGAGCTGTAATGCCACGGCACTCTACCCAGGGGGACAGCTTGAGGCTCTGTCTCAAAAAAAAAAAAAAATGCCCTAAAGCAATAAACTTAAAAGAAACAACATCAGTTTAGCATAAATATTGCTGCTCCATTTATAGTACAAAATAAACAAATAGAAATGGGGAGTTTATTCCAACAAAAAAGACGCAATGTGTGACGCACACATGTATACACACACATAATACACAGACCGGCATACTCCTCCTAAGACAAAGACACAAAGGATCTGGGTAGCCCCCCCCCCCAGAAGTTTGTATAAAAAGACTCTAACCTGACAGGCAACCTGTGGAATGTGTCCCCCCCCCCAGGCCCCATATGAACTTGGTCTCTAACTGCCCCTGGGTGCAGATGCCATCATTGCACTGTGTGTGTGGGGGGGGGAGGGTATAACCCCTGCCCTTTCAATAAACTGGGCAGCCTCATCTCTGGGCACCACTAGTTACACCTTTCAAGAAGGGTAGTTTAGACACTGACAAGGAAAACAAACAAACAACACAAATAAACAATAAAACACTACCACTCATTGCAGTAGGAAAGTGGTTGGATGTTTGGACCATTGTCAGGTTTCGACCTATCCCAGCTCACAGCAGAAGAGCCTGGCACTGAAATGAGTATGTGAGTTAATGTTGAATGGATTCTTTTCTGCTGTAGAGTTTTCTAAGTTTCTAAGTTCTTTTTTTTAAAAAGGCAGAAAGTTAAACCTAACATTTGCTCTGACAATGACTTCATCTTACTGCCTGACCTCAAGATAGTATATAACAGAAAGGGCAAAGGCTAAAAAAAGATAGTTTGATTAGCTTTTGGCCTTATTAACTGGGTATTCATATTGCTTTATTTGTATAGATGAGCTGAACAATCATAGTTCACCCATCCACGGTTAGGTTTAAAGGGCAGATTTGGAGCGCGCTAGATCTCCTGCCCGTTTGCTCTTAGATCCATTCTCTGTCGGCCTCCTGCTCTGCTGCGTAACGCAAGGACCTTCCTTTCTCAGGCTTCTTTGCCAAGTGGCTTCTCGATAGGTTCAGCCCAAGGGAGGCACTAAAAGAAGACTTGGGACAATGAGGAAGGAGTCTCGGTTTTTCTGTCCCCCTCTGTGGTCACTGAGTCTGCTTCTGGCCTCACCTCCTGCCCAACAGCCCTCCTTCCCAGCGTGCATCTCCTCTGGAAGGCCCCATCTCTGGGGCTCTGGTAACACCCCCCAACTATCGCCCTTCAAGTCCTGTTCCTCTAATCTCTGGGTAGTCTCACTGTTCCCTATTTGAATTTTCAGTCCTTTTTAAAATTCCTTTCATGAAATTTTCATTGTTTGAAAGCCCTAAAGTGTCATCTGTTCTCTTGACTGGATCCCTTATAATATTTTATAACCAAATAGTATAAAATTTGCTTGCTTTCTGCACTGCTCTGGGAGGGTCTGATGGTGTTGTTCTGAATTTCCACCATAACTTAAAGAGAAACTTTCACAATGTCTGGAGCCCGTGATGTCCTGTAGATGAAAGAGGATGTCCTCAAATTCCTGCAGCAGGAACCCAATCTTGACTTCCAAATCCAAGGTTAGGGGACCCCACCTTGACTTCCAAATGGAACAGTACGTCTACAAAGGAACGGTGACAGCGTCTACATCATAAATCTGAAGAAGACCTGGGAGAAGCTTCTGTTGGCAGCTCAGGCCATTGTTGCCATAGAAAACCCTGCTGATGTCAGCGTCATATCCTCCAGGGATACCAGCCGGCGAGCTGTGCTGAAGTTTGCTGCTGCTTCATTCGCAGAATTTTCACTAACCAGATCCGGGCAGCCTTCTGGGAGCACATCTTCCCGTGGTTACTGACCCAGAGCTGACCACCAGCCTCTTGCCAAGGCATCTTATGTTAACCTGTCTACCTTTGCTCTGTGTCACACAGATTCTCTTTGTGTTATGAGGACACTGCCACCCCAGGCAACAACAAGGGAGCTCACTCAATAGGTCTGATGCGGTAGATGCTGGCCAGGGAAGTTCTCCACGTGCGTGGTACCATCTCCAGTGAACAGCTGTGGGAGGTCATGCCTGATCTCTTCTTCCACAGAGAGCCTGAGGAGTTTGAAAAAGAAGAGCAGGCTGCTGCTGAGAGAGCTATGACCGAGGAGGAATCTCAGGGTGAACGGACTGCTCCAGCTCCTGAGATCACTGCTACTCAGCCCGAGGTTGCAGACTGGTCAGAAGGCTGCAGGTGTCCTCTGTGCCAAGGCAACAGGTCCCACTGAAGACTGGGGCTCCCAGCCTGCCACAGAGACTGGTCTGCAGCTCCCACTGCTCAGGCCACTGAATGGGTAGGAACAACCACTGAGTGATCTTAGCTGTTCTTCAACAAGCTCCCAGACAAGATGGAAATAAGGTTGGTGGGAAATAAACATCAGTTTCTTAAAAATAAAAATATGAAAATAAATAAAATTTGCTGATCTTCCGCTGAATTCTAAAGTCATAACTTTCAAACAGAGCTTCCTGTCACGTGAGAAAGCTTCTATTCAAACGGGGAGTTATAATAGGAAGCAGTGTGTGTCTCTGTCCATCAAATCCTCTCTTTTTCCTCCTAGACACTCAGCTGGCCTCGGGTTCCCAGCCACACTGGCATTGAAGTGCTGGCAAAAGGAATGTGGGTAGATTTATGTCTGAAATTTCCAGACCCAAATCACAAAAGTCTTCCTTCTCTCTCTTCTTTCTGCTGACTGTTCTTTTACACTCAGGACAACCCTGGAAGTGTATGTTGGAGAGTTTGGATCCTCCAATCTGCCTGGGTCTTTAACTATTACGTGGAGCCGAATTTTCCCACATAAACCAGTACCAGTTGGACTTGTTATGAGTGAGAGAGAAATTGTTATGGGGGTTTATCTGTTATAGAACCCAATGATACTTTAATATATGATATGAGAAAATGTTTTGTTAGGGAGTGTAGTGGTTAAGAATGGAGGTAGATGGGATTGAAATCCCAGCTCTGCCACTTACTAGCTGTATGACTTTAAGTGAGCCACTAAATGTCCCTAAGCCTTAGCTATAAAATTGGGATTATTTTATTACTATTAAGTACTATTTCATCTTGATAGTGTAAGAAATTACCATAAATAGTTCTCTACATATAGGAGCACTGACAATTAAGTTTGCAAACTCATCCTAGAAAAAGTACTACATACATACCCCATTACTGAATATCGCTATGGTCATGTTGGAAGTACCCCCCTTAGGAAATTGTGCACTGATGCCAGTGCCTAGACCACCTTTCAAAGCAGCTTTGGAACTCTTCTCTGGAATGACCATTGCAGCTCTTGTATGAAGCCCAATAATTAAGTTCTCAAACTTGCCACCATATGCTTACATTGGTGATACTGTACAAACAATTTGGTAATATTTCATAACCTTGGCCTATCAGGGTCTCACAGCTGTGTTCATGTTGACATGTGGCAGTGTCTTGCTGAGTGGTATTCATTATCGTTGTGTGTTTTTTGGTGCCATACAATGACATCTCTGATGGTCATTCCAGAAAAAGAGTTCCAACATTGCTTTGAAGGGTGAACTAGGTGCTGGTGTTAGTGCATAGCTTCCCATGGGGAGTACTCCAATGGTGACCATGGTGATATTGAACAATGAGGTACGTAGCACTTTTTCCAGGATGAGTTTGCAAACTTAATTGTCAGGCCTCTTCATCTATATGCATAATTTCATCCATGATTACTATCATAGACTACATTATACTGTATGTAAGTAGTTAAGAACTCAACACTGTTACCTATTTTTGTTTTTACTACTCAACTAGAAAGTAGAGCTCCAAAATAGCTTTCCTTGCTTGGTGTGCTATTTTAAGTAGTTAGTGTCTCATGTAACTGGAAGATGCACCAATGTAAGTTGAGCAAAGTACTATTTTTAGGTAAACGGAACTTCATGATATTGTCAATCACATGGCCATTGAACTTTCTGGGGTTGTGTCATCAGATTTTCCCCCTACAGTTGCTGGAAAATGACATGGCTGATTCCCTGATCTTCCTAAGGAAACTTCAGTATGCAACTAAAAGAGTAAATAAGAGCAGGATTTAATAGGTCACACCTCCCCTGACCGCCCTCTGTAGGACTGATGACTCCTTTCTCATCTTACAGGTCAAGGGTAACCAGGAGGAATGCTAATGCTCTTTCATCCTGAACTGCCAGGAGCCACCTTCAGCCCTGGGCCTGAACAGCCTGGAAAGGAAAGTTCCTTGAAGCTCTGGGAGGAGCCACCCCACTAAGAAAGCAGGAGGAAAGGTAGCCACTCTCGAACCTCAGCTCTTCCTCTTTTTTTCCTGCTATGCTTTCTACTAACCAAACCCAAATAAAGCCAGAGTGGAGTGCAGACTGTGAGGGGACAAACCCCCCATAGCCTGGGAGGTGCATTCAAGGAACAACCCACAAATGTTTCTCCTCCCTTCCTAAAACTACAATAGTCCCTTCTCCTTGCTCCCTCTGCCAGAAGTCATGTAGTTTGTGTATACTTACCTATCTTTTGCCTAACAGCACATAGCCTTCTCTCCCTAAAGTTAACCTTTACCCCATGTACTAAGATTCGATTCATGACATTTACTTGTCCAGTTACTTCCCCTCAGCCTTGTAAGATGAAAATATTCCCATTCACTTTCCTTGCTGATTTGCAACATTGTTAGTATAAGCAGCCTTGTTTAGGTACTATGTAAATAAAGCTGGTCACACAGTTCAGGTGCTGGCTGCAGTCAATCAGTGGCATCAGACCTCCCAATCCCATCTCTTTATCTTTTATGCAATCTATGTCTTTTGTGTGATTTATTTTCTCAACTTCCCAACATTCCCCACTATTGGTTTATTCTTCATGTTGGTTCATGAAAGCCAGAGGGCAAGGGAGCCCAGGTGCTGCTGTTCATAAAAATTAGCTCCTGGGGTCAGGGGAATGAGGACAGGTGGAGAAAAGTAGAGAATGGATGAGGAACAAAAGAGAATATCCCATACCTGGCCACTATGGGACCTGAGATTCTTATGAATAGAGTTGCTGTCTTATTGCCTTCGTATCTTCAGTGCTTTCAGTCAAGGACACTAAATGCATACTAGCTGAATAAATGAATGAATGAACAGATAAATATGGAGAACAAAAAGAGGCTTGCATTTAAATTTTAAGAAAAATGTATAATGTCCCCATACCCTTAATTTGCCATGGGGACAATGAAACTTCCTGCTAAAAGTGGCTCTGACTCTGGGGCAGTCCATGTTTGGTGACCCCATTGCATGCCAGTCCCTGAGATCCATCTTTCATCACAGATTGGCAGCTGCTCTTCTCCCCTGAAGTTATTCCTTGCTTAAGGCCACAGTGTCCACCAGCATAGGTCAGCCTTCCCAGGCTGTTGTGCTGTTTCTAAAATTCTTCAAAAAGTCAAGAGGGGTGGCACCTGTGGCTCAAAGGAGTAGGGCACTGGCCCCATATGCCAGAGGTGGTGGGTTCAAACCCAGCCCCAACCAAAAACTACAAAAAAAAAAAGTCAAGGACTTCCAGGATGCCCGATTGCCTACTGCTCCTGATCCTAGATGTCCTTGATCTTCTCCTTGACAACTCTTGAGCTGCACTGAAACTTGCACTTTAACCTTCAGGGTGATTAATCTTCCTTTGCTTCTTTACTGCAGGGCCAGCATTATCAGTTGCTCAAGGTGTGTCAGCCAAGGGATAAGAATTGTTTGCTAATATGGGGGAAAAGAGAGGGCATACAGAGAAGCAATGCCTATGTCAGAGCATCTCAACTCAGGGCAGGGCAGGAGCTCCCACGGGTCACACCAGGGATGCTCTGCAGTGTCGTTGTATATCCCTTCTAACAGTGCACTGCTCCGGGTGATGTGTTCCTTTCCTTTTGTGTTCAGAAAAATATTTTAGAGTTAAGTAATGTATAACAGGCTGGGCGCAGTGGCTCACACCTGTAATCCTAGCACTCTGGGAGGCTGAGGTGGGTGGATTGCTTGAGCTTAGAGTTCAAGACCAGCCTGAGTAAGAGCGAGACCCCGTATCGAAAAATAGCTGGGTGCTGTGGTGGGCACCTGTAGTCTCAGCTACTCAGAACGCTGAGGCAAGAGGATGGCTTGAACCCAAGCATTTGAGCTTTCTGTGAGCTGTGACTCCAGGGCATGCTACCTAATGTGACAAAGTAAGACTCTGTCTAAATAAATAAATTATAATAAAACTACACTATCACAGAGATGTAGAAAATGGGACACGCATTTACTGGCAAAAGAGAACCTTTTTTAGAAAGTTGTAAAAACTCATATCATGAATAGTAGACATTGTTTTATTATAAAACTTCAAATTTTGTTTTTTTTTAGAAATAATGCTTTCATGTATTTTAAACAAATTTATTTTGAGACAAGTCTTTTGTCCTAGGACCAAGTATGTACGTAAGAGGAAAATGGATGATAGACATTTTCTGTGGCTATTCTGGCGTCTCAGTTGTACCATTTGCTCTGAAGATCATTAGGAGGAAAATAAATATAGGAAACAGAAATTTGGCCAGCAAGGTGTAGGAGACACAAGAAGAAGAAAAGAAACCTTTTATCTGAAGAATGCAAGCTCCTTTAAATTGTCAGGCCCAGAGGCTCTGGAATGCAACAGCAGTCACATCACTTCCCCTGAAGTAACTGATGCCAACTGGCCAAAATGTATGCTGGACACCAAAACTCATACCATATAGTCCAATAATGTATAGCCAATTACTGATCAGTGATAGCCAATGGAAATTCCTGTCAAACAACCTCATATGAACCTGCTTCTTATTCTCTTTGCCTTTAAAAACCTGCTTGTACGCTGGGTACAGTGGCTCATACCTATATTCTTAGCACTCTAGAAGGCCAAGGTGGGTGGATTTCCTGAGCGCAGAGGTTCGAGACCACCCTGAGCAAGAGTGAGACCCCATCTCTAATAAAAATAGAAAAACTAGGGCGGCACCTGTGGCTCAACAGAGTAGGGCGCCAGCTCCATAGGCCAGAGGTGGCGGGTTCAAACCCAGCCCTGGCCAAAAACTGCAAAAAAAAAAAAGAAAAACTAGCTGGGTGTTGTGGTCCTAGCTACTCAGGAGGCTAAGGCAAAAGGATTGCTTGAGCCCAAGAGTTTGAGGTTGCTGTGAGCTATGATGCCATAGCACTCTACCCATGGTGATAGAGTGAGACTCTGTCCCTAAATTAATTAATTAATTAATTAAAAATTAAAACCTGCTTGTAACAAAAGCTGATGAAACACTCTCTGAGGCCGGTGGGAAGCGTGTCCCAGACAGCTGTCCTCATGTTGGCTCAAGCCTTTATATTTATATTTTGTGCCTCAGCCTCTCTTTTCAGGTTACCAAGACTATCACCTATTATCTCCAGGTGTGTGCAACTTCAGATTATTATTTTTAAGCCTTAATTTTTAAAAAAATTTTTTTAAGCCTTAATTTTTAACAGCCACCAGTAATCATTAAGCCCGTTCACATTTTCTACATTGAGTGTGTCACTAAAGGTTGGGATCAAGTTTCTTTTTGCTTATGCCTCAGTCAGGTGAAATTCGGCCAAGCTTAACTAGGATTTTTACGGTGGGAAGGATTTTCTCAGGAAGATGAAATACTGTTCCTTCAGTTCATGATGGCCAAATTAGAAATCGGAGGACATAAAATTGTGTGCTTATATTGTCTTAAATATGTATTTATGACCTACTTTTTATTTACTTTTTATTAGATTCTTTTTTGTTTGAGCCTTATACCTGGTGTTCTGGGATGCCATGAGAGACATGGTCCCTGCCTGAAAAAGAGCTTCTGTAGTAGAAGAGAAAAATATTTATAACTATATGGACCAAAATGTGAGAGTCATCACAAGCACTATTTGCTTAAGCATCCTGTGAGTGGAAGGGAGAACACACTTAGGATGAGAGGTGATTGAAGACAGGTGTGAGCCACTGCACCCAGCCTGATACTCTAGTATTCTAACGGGGCCCAGAAACTTACATAAGCTTATGTAGAAATGGAAATGGAGGTTCAGTGTGGGTAATGAGGCCATTTGTTCCACTTGGGTACAAGTGGGCTGAGTTCAAAAAGGAAGTCAGCATGAGGGGCAAAGCAGGATGGGAACATAAGGTCAGGGGTTCCTGGGTTGCTGCACGCATCCCTTTCTGGGTGGGACTTGTGCACTCGGCCCTGTTTAGTGGGCTTTTGTGCTTGGTTCTATTTTGTGAGTCTTTGTGCTCAGCCCTATCATCCCAGTCTTTTTAGTCTATTATAAGGATGCAGAGTGATAGGCGTGGTGTCTCTTTGACTGCTTCCCGCAGTAAGGGTCGCTGTGGGCTGCCTTTAAAGGAACAAAAGGGAGGAGGAAGGTGGTGGTGTCCACAGGACCACTCTGGGGTCTTCAGTCTGAACTGGTTGATATCCTCGTAGGGCGAGGATACGAGTGGTTGTTTTTTGGGTGACTGCCTGGCCTGGTCAATAAATCGGGAGATGAGGATGGTCTGAAACTAAGGATGAGAAAGGTCAAAATTAGTGGCCCTAAAATAGGAAGTAACCAAGGAAGCCAGGAATTCAATAAGGACCAGGGATTAGGTCGTTCAAGTTTTGTTTGTCTGTGTTGGATTTGTTCTGAGAGGTCTTTTACTTTGCCTGTAAAAAGTGGGGGAGGGTACTTGTGATTGCCAGTGTGGGTCTCCCAGTGTTGGAAGATTTTCGGTAGGACATAGCTTTATTCGGGATCAGTGGATCCAGATGGGGGCGGGGGGGTGTCCAAGAGGTGAACGGTTGTGAGGGTGCTCTAGAGAATGGTGTGAGGGGATAGTGTCCTGCAGGGCAAGGGAGATTTGAGGAAAACTTGACGTCCTGTGATTTGTCCCTGGCTTTCTCTGCTGAGGTTTGGGGCAAGAGCTGGTGTTTATTGCCTTTGGTTTCCTGGAGGATGGGAAGATAGTTCATATGATGGAGTCTAGAGGGGGTCCAGGGCCTAGAATAATAGTTCTACTGTACATTATTTCAAAAGGGCTGTAAAAGAGAGGTTTGTGAGGGATGGAGGGAATATGGAGTAAAGAGATGGGGAGAAGCTTAATCCACTCTTGTTTGTGTTGGAGCACTAATTTGGTGAGATGTTGTTTAAGGATGTTGCTCATTTGTTCTGCTCTCCCTGATGATTGGGGCCTGTAAGGCACATGTAAGCGCCACTGGACCTCCTAGGGCTTTGAGATTTGGGAGGTGATCTGGCTAATGAAGGCTGGGCTGTCATGGCTCTGAAAGGAGTTGGGGAGGCCAAATCTAGGAATAATGTGGTGGAGGACGTGGAGATAGCTTTGTGGGTTTTTTCGCCTATCTTGGGGAAGGCTTCAACCCACCCTAAGAAGGTATCAAACCGAAGTGGAAGAAGTCATGTGTGAGAAGGGAGTGGAGAAAGAAGGGTGTAGAAAGGCCTGAAGCCAATGTGAAGGCGATTGTGGAGGGAAGAGAGGATATTCTGTGCTTGGCAGGGAGGAAGGATACATTTTTCCTGTTGAAGAAACCATCTTCCCCACATGGGAAGGTGCCAGTAATTGTCCTGTTCTTCAGATATATATACTGAAGAGAATTTATGAAAGGACAAGTGCTGGCCTTCTGGGGTGGTCGAGGTGCAGGGGTTTTGAGCTGCCCAGTTGGCTTCTATATCAGTTTTTTGGTCCCCCTTAGAAATTGTACTTGTTTTATTCTGGTGGCCTTTACAGTGGATGATGGTCACTTCCTTCAGGCGAGTGGCCACATTCAGGAGGTTTTTAGTGAGTGTGGCACTGACAATAGAAGAGTCCCGGGTGGTGACGAATCCTCTTTCTTGCCATATGGCTGCATGGTGATGGATTATGTGGAAAGTATACTTAAAATCTGTGTATATGTTAATGGAGCAGCCTTGTGAGGGCTAAGAGTTCTGCCTGCTATGATGAGGTGCCGGGGGTGTGGGGGTGGGCAGAGTGGTAGAAGTGAGGCTTTGGGAAGAAGATACAAAGCCTGCCTTAGCACTGGAGTGAGCAGTGGGTTTAGAAGAGCTGCCATCAATAAACCAGCTGTCTTCAGGGTTAGGTAAAGGAAAGAGGGAGATGTTGGGAACAGGGCATAATGTTACCATGACTGAAGACCAGCAATCATGGAATGAGTTCTGAGAAGTGTGAGAGTCATGTGAGTGGAGGGCGGCTAATGGAGATGAGGGGTTATATGCCAGGCCAGGGAGAAAGTGGAGGTTAGGCTTTTCTATAAGGAGAATTAGGAGCTGGGATAAGCAAGGTGCAGAAAGTAAAGAGGACAATTGTTGGCATTTTAAGAGGGATGGAATGTTATGATGGGTAAGTAGATATGTGGGGGCATGGCAGGCGATGTTTCTGGGCCTCCAGGAAAAGGGGGGATGTGGCTGCTACTGCTCAGAGGCAAGGGGGGCCTAGGCCTGTGGATTCTATATGTTTTGAGAGGAATGCTATTGGGAGGTGATTACTATGAGGTTTCTGCGTGAGGACCTTTCTGCACATCCTTGGTGTTCTGACACTGAGAGGTAAAATAGATAGCCGAGATCAGGGAGATGGATGGAGAGGGTTTGGGACCAACAGGATTGTAGGAAGAGGAAGGCACTTGACCAAAGCTGGTGCGGGTTCAGGAAGTCGGTTGGGGAACCTTTAGCGGCAGTGTATAGAGGTTTAGCTGAGGCCTCAAAACTGGGAATCCAGGCTCTAAAATATCCTAGAACACCCCAGGAAGGAGAAGTCATTTTTTGTTCAGAAGGGCTAAGGAGATGGCCTGAATGTGGTCAGGGAGAATGAGTTTTTCTCATTCCTGTAAGAGGATACTGAGGTATTGGACAGAGGTAGAGGTTATCTGGGGCTTAGAAGGGGACACTCCATACTCCTTCATGGTGAGGAAAGAGGGTAAGTGAAAGGCGTCTTGCCAGCAGGCAGTGGTGGGGGGGAGGGTTGTACAGGATGAGGTCATCTACAGACCAAAGAACTGTGGAATTTTCAGTAATCTTAACTGCTGGAGGTCTGCCTGAGTGCCTGACCAAAGTAATGGGGACTATCTCTAAATCTTTGTGGGAGGACCATCCAGGTGAGTTGTCGGCTGGTGGAGGAATCAGGATCGGTCCAGGTGAAGGCAAAGAGGGGTTGGAAGAGCTCATGGATGGGGATGGTAAAAACGGTATCCTTGAGATCTTACTTTGTTTCTTTCTTTCTTTCTTTTTTTTGACAGAGTTTGACTTTGTTGCCCTAGGTAGAGTGCCATGGTGTACTATCTTACAGCAACCTCAAACTCTTGAACTCAAACGATGCTCTTGCCTCAGTTTTTTCACTTTTAGTAGAGATGGGGTTTCATTCTTGCTCAGGCTGGTGTCGAACTTCTAAGCTCAAGCAATCCACCTGCCTTAGCCTCCCAGTGTGCTGGGATTACAGGTGTGAGCCACTGCACCTAGCTCCAGAAGAGTTTCAATAACTAGCCGGGGCTTGTCTAATGGCAGAAGCTCATAACTGGAGCTCTGAGAGGCACTGTAGTTTAGAGACGTCTTCTCAGTTATTAAAGACCTTGATGGCCAGATCACAGACATCTTGTTGGGGGGTCTGAGGCCTCTAGGGGGACTTTTGGAGTTTTCTGGATTTCGGGTGCAGACAGGGAGATCAAATGCATGTTGACAATGAGGCTGCCCTATTGCTTTCCGGTGATAGGGAGGTGTAGCAGTGGAGGGCATGTTTAAGAGAGGCTAAAAGTGGGCAGGATTTTCATCCCCTTTCTGGGTTATTTCTTTTGGTTTGTCATAATTGACGGCCTTATGGGATGCTTTTTAAAGTTGCTCTAAGAGACACTAGACCATGGGGTCAGAGGCGAACTCCAGGAGCATACGTTTGGTAATTCCAATTGGGGTTTCCCCGGGAATGGCCTTAGTCCCCTCCTGCAGGGTTTGGTCTGTTCTTCATAGATCTTCAGCGTGGACCTGTGTCTGGGTCCAGACCTGTTCCCTCTCTGCCACAGTTAGGGTGGAGGTGAGGATGACATATAAATTATGCCAGGCCAGATCACATGATTGGGTTAGATATCTGAATTCTTGGTGTATTTTGGTAAATCTGTGGAGAACAAACCTAGTTTCTAACTCATGTGAGATAGGTCAGAAAGAAAAAAGGGACATGAACACTAACAATACCTTCTGTTCCTGCACCATCCAAGAGAGGGTACAGAGGTTGTAGTGGTCTGGAAGTGGAAGGTCCAAAGACATGGCTAGATCGAGGATGAGGTGGGGAAGTTGGGTTCACCATCTTTCCTTTCCTGCCCACAGGCAGTCGAAGGCAGGTAGGGGGTGGTGGAGAGAGGGAAGATGGGGTGGAATTCTGAGTAGGGGGATGCTGTGGGGAGACAGCAGGGGGAAGTCTGTCTGCTAAGGACAATAGGGGAGAGTTGGAGGGTTTGGGGAATTCAGGGAGGGCTGGTTTGGCCCATGCAAGAACAATTTGAGTGGGTTCACACGACCAACACAAAGAAGGAATGTTTCAGAGGAGGGTGAAGGCCTGGTTGTAAGGGACTTCTGACCATTTTCCTAATCTTTGACAGTAATTGTTGAGGTCAGTAAGGATTGAAAGGTCAAAGGTGCCATTATCATGCCATCATGAGCCATTGTCTAGTTTGTACATAGGCCAAGTAGTATTACAGAAAAAGATGAGCACTTAGATTTAAGGTCAGGATAAAGGTGTAGGGGTTAAGGTGAGTGAGGAGGCAGCTTAAGGTGAAGAAGGGGAAATCCTGTGACTGAGCAGTCCCCATATAGGAAACTGAAAGTAGAAAATAGATGCGGTAAAGTGAGGATGAAAGGGAATTTAGGAGGAGGAGGCGGCGACCGCTGAGGCTGGGGCTGGGGCTGAGAGGTTACCAAGCATGGCTGATGGACCTCGGACCAGCCCAAAGAGAAGGTCCAGGCTCTGGGAGGGGTGTCCCCCACGCACTGGGCACTGCATAGGTGAGTCCTTCTGGCCAGGGAAGTCTGAGACCAGCGCTGGATTTAGGGAGCATGAACTGTTGGAATTTTCAGCCTAAAAATGGAGGAAGAGGGAGAGAGGAGATGGTGTGGAGAGTAAGGGAAAAAGAGGTTGAAAGGCTCAGAGAGGTGCTATAGGAACCTGAGAGGAGAGTAAGGGAAGGAGAGGTTAACAGTCTCAGAGAGGGGCTATGAAGGCAATGCTCACCTCACTAGTAAATGGATAGATTCCAGGTGGGGGTCCAAGAAGTCCCCTGTTTCCTTCATCTCCACGGAACAAGAGTCCATTAGTCAGGAATGGGTCTGGTGGGGGATATCTCGGCCTTGCGAGGGGGCTTCTCCCCATCCCAGGTTTTCAGCACCGAAATGAGAGATTCTTCTGAGATGTGGGAAATGGAACCCGAGTCCAGGTTCAGTGTGGGCAACAAGGCCATTTAATTCACTCTGTGCCAGTTAGAGAAGGGCCAAGTTAGGAAAGGAAGTGAGCAGGAGGGTCCAGGCGGCTGGCAAGGTGAGGGTCTGGGGGTTCCACCCCTGTGCGCTCTGCCTCGATAGGTGGCCTTTGCGCTGGGCCCTGTCATTAACTTGGAAATGGTTCTCTTTGGGCTAGTGAGATATTATCTCCCAAAGGAGCCTCTTCAGGTGTGGTTACATTCTTGGTCTTTTCTGCAATAGATGATGAGATGGGTGGGGGCGGGGAGGAAAAACAATTGCTCCTTCTTGGCCGTCAGCCTGGTCTTTGTGTGGGGAGGTGGGGGGGGGTGGGGAGCTCCTTCCAGTAGCTACATCTCTAAGGGCCTTTAATTCAGCATTCTCCTATACCAGAGAGCCATATTTAGGGGAAGGCTCTCCACACTCCTTCAGTCATCAGGAAGTACATTCTCACTGATTCCAACTGGTCTCAATCATTACTAGTACAGAGTATGCGAACTAGCATTGGCAAAGCTGCCGTCTGTCTCCGGCTGTCCAAGCCAAGTCCCGGCGGTCTTGTCGTCTGCCCTCTGCTGGCTGAGCGCGGGAACTTTCTGAGCCAGGCTACGTGCGCCGCCGGCTCTGGCGTTTTTTCTGGCTGATCAAATTCCGGGCAGGGTCTCAGGTGCAGCTGGTTGAGGCAGTTAGACTCTCTCCAGATGACAGTGTCATCTGAACATGGATGTGCGAGATATTGAGAACATGCTCAATGAATAAGCCCCATGGAACTGACCTTCCTTGTCTGGAGGGACCAAGTGAAATTGGGCAGCCTTGGATGGCCCCACTCTCCACTCAGAGGGAGTCTTCACTGCCCTTGATTCTCATTGCTCTGCAGAATTATCTCATCAATACAGGCAGTATTATTCTGTTCTCAGTATCTGGGGCTCTAAGCACTGGTATCCTTTTTAGAAAGACTTTATATTTTATGTAGGAAAGTAGAGGATATTTTTATCAGAACACCTGGCACCAGGATTCCCTTTAGGGAGGGAGCTGACCTTATTGGGAAAAAAATATTTGGTAAATACTTGAGATGGAGGCAGAGATGTCTAACATTAAAGCAAAAAAAAAGTCATCCTGATTACAAGTGTTCTGTGGGAAATCAGGGGATTCTTTGCTTTGCTCTTCAGAGGGGATGGGGAGATGAAAGGCTGAGAAATAGAGAATGGGGGACAAGCAAGATGGTGAGAGCTTGTGTAATTTTCACCTCTTTGGGGCCCCCAAAATATCACAGCAAGGTCTTCTGTAGCTGTTAGAGATGAGTTAGGCTGAAAGTAGTAGATCACTAGACACATGGTGGCCTAAATAAATGGGAATTTATTTAAAATGAGAGGTTTATAATTGTTGGCATAGATATAGCTGTTCAGTGATAACCTCAGAGACCCACACTCTGTGTTTCCACTTAACCATCCTCAGTTTTTTTGCTTCTTTGCGCTCAGGTAGCAGCTGTGGGTTCACATGTGAAAAGGAAAAAAAGAGGAAAAAGGTCTTTTCTGCAATAGGTAATAAGATAAGGGGGCAGGGGCAGGGGCAGTGGTTTTTTTTGTTTGTTTCTTTTGTTTTGTTTTACACTTTGTTGCCCTTGGTAGAGAGTGGTGGCATCATAGCTCACAGCAATCTCAAACTCTTGCCTCAGCCTCCTGAGTAGCTGAGACGAAGATGACTACAGGCTCCTGCCACAACACCCAGCTATTTTTAGAGATGGGGGGGGGTCTATTCTCACGCAAGCTGGTCTCGAACTCCTGAGCTCAGGCAATCCACCCATCTCAGCTTCCCAGAGTGCTAGGATTATAGGTGTGAGCCACCGCCCCAGCCTAGCAGTGTTCTTTTAAGAAAGTTTTCCCAGAAACTCCCTTGGCAAGTTTCTGCTTGCATCCCATGGCCTCCCTGAACAGAAGAGCCGAAAGGAAATCATTTCACTTTTATATCCTCTTTACTAGAAGCAGGCAAGGGAGAAGGCACAGTGCGGGATCAGCCAGCCTGTGACTTGCTGCAACGACCAAGCTTATAGACGTGGGCTGTGTAGGAGCTAGTTTGGGACAGGAAAGAGGGTCAGGAAAGAGGGACAGGAAAGAGTTTCTCACTGGGCAGAGCGGGGTCTGGCATGGGCAGAAGCAGTTCCTGAGAAAGGAAGTAGTGAGAGAGCAGGAGAAGCAGGGGAAATGTAGCTTTGGAGAATGGAGGCAAGTCCAGGCAGGTGAGAGCTCTGGGCTCCGCAGGCTGGGGACTGGGAGGTGGGCAGGCTGACGCCTGGGTCCTACTTGTTACAGGAAGATGAGGCCCAATGGAGAGAACGAACACCCAAACACCGTGTTTAAAACAGGAAGGGCTTTCTTTCTGCTTGCGGAGAGATGGCACAGAAGAATTCAAAATGGCCATGCTCTCCGACTGGCTCAGTTTTTTCCTTTTTATCTCTAGTCAAAAAGTTCCAGCCCAAGGGACTTTCTCATTGGTCAGTTTGAATGAAGCTAGAGAAGCGGTTCCAGCTTTTATAGAGGGGGAAGTTTCCAGGCCCAGGAAGTTGAGTCTACAAATTCCTAAGAGCTGAGTCACCATGGGGAGGACCCAGGCAGGTGCATCCTTGGGGTCTGCTTTTTTTTTGGCCAGGGCTGGGTTTGAGCCCACCACCTCTGCCATATGGGGCCAGCACCCTACTCCTTGAGCCACAGGCGCCACCCCCTTGGGGTCTTCTTGAGAAGACCTCTGTTCTCTTAGACCTCACTTTTCCTGGGTATCCGCCCTCATGCATGTCTCTAGTTAATCACCAATCCCTGCCAATTCTTCCTCCCTTATGGTTTTCAAATCTAGCACTTTCATATTGCCCCTTCTTTAACTTCACTGCTAATGTCTTCTGTGCCATTCTTGAAATTTCCATAACTGCCTTGTTTCTGTCTTCAGCTTTTTCTCTTTTTAGTCTCGCCTCATTTAGCTTGTTGGTGTCTAGCAGCTGCCCTATATTTAAATGGGTGCAAAATCACTTTCATAGAACAGTGTAATTAATAAATGACTGGAAAACTGAATATCTTGGGTAGTGGAAAGAAATTAACAGTAGAGTTAGTTATGGTAATACTGGGGTTGTGATGTGCCCTCATTTGCCCTCGAGTGCTCACTCCTGGGACACAGCGGCCCTTTAGCACCTCTTCCTCAGTCCCTGCCATGGCTCCATGTGGCGCCTTTGGATTCCTGTGTACCAGAGAAGACCCACCCAATAATTTATGGTGAAAATTATTTATAAAGTTCAAGTAGACAAATTACTGTCTCCAAAACAAGCCATGGAAATATAATTTGATTCAAACAAGCTTTGAACAAAAGCCTATAAATAGAAAATGTTTCAGAATATTTCATTTGTCCTGGGAAAGTGGTTAAAGTATCTTTCTAAGTGAAAAAAGTTGGCTCCAAAACAGCTAGCCTGTATGATTTGAGTCCTTCTGTCTCAGAGAGGTATTACATCAGATGTATATCTTAGGCATCAGCTCTGGAGTTTAATTTCCAGGAAGGTGTGACTCTGTTATGTTACTTAATCTGCACAATAAACACAACTATAATATGGATCGAATTTATAATTGCTTAATATTAAATATGTAGGGATCACGGCAAAACTCACCCTTTTTCCTTTGGTTGGTTCACTGAAAGATCAACTCACAATTACGGCAGATTAATAGGACAAATATTTATTTCCAGATACCATGCACATGGGGGGACATACAAGTGTGATTACCCAATGTCTTAATGATGGTCAGATACTTTTATAGATGCCTTTTTGAAGGGAGTAAGAGAACGACGTGGAGTGTGGGTGCTGCCAGTGGTTGTTAGGGATGATGAATAGGTGTGGGAAATAGATTGACTTGTAAATTAACCTGAGAGACGGGTACAGTGTCTTAAATGATTTGGGCCAGGTGTGCAAAGGAAGTCAGTTGCCTCCTTTGATTCCCTGATCAGGTCAGTCTGGTTTATGCAGAGCGAGGAAAAGCCCTTTCCAATGCTTTCTGATTGTGAATGGTCTTTAATTCATAATATTCTTCATGGTAAGTAGTCATATTGGGGGGTAAAATTTCCTTGGCTCCTTCCAACATAACAGAATAAGTACTGTCAGGAAGCACGGTTACCTTAAAATCCCCCTCTGCCCTCTTCAGGCGACTTTAAGATTTACTGTTTCTTCATTTAGGCTAATTGAGTACTTTTCAAACCTTTGCATGCATAATTAGTACTTTTGAGAGTTACAGACAGAAAACTGTACACTGTACCTTATGAGGGATTTGGGAACAGTTTAGGGATAATTTGCTAATTTTCCTCCCTTATTAGCTGACTTTATAATCAAACCTTGAATCACATGCAATTTTACTATATTTACTGTTAGGTTACTGCCTCAGAAAGCCCCTTCCCCCCAAAAAGTCCCTTCCTGCCCTTAAAGTTACAACTCCTCCCTAGCACAGGAAGTGGCCTGCTTACCTCATCACCCTGTTCCAATTTCCCGCTGCCCACCCCAATGGCTCTTTCCGCTGGAGGAATAACTCCTTATTGGTTGTCCCACCAGCCTGTCACCATTCTAAAACTCCCCTGTATAATATGTTCCCTACCCACCCCCACCCCCGCCTTCTTTCTCTCCCGTCTTCCTCCTCGCTCTTCTCTACTCTCTCTCTCCTCTTCCCCACTCTCTCCTCATCTCTCTCCCCTCTCTCTTCTTCTCTCTTCTCTCCTCCTTGGTGCTGCTCTGCAGCCTCCCTCCCCCCACCAATAAAGACCTTTCGTACAACCTCGGTGGTCTGAGATCTCTGCCGGTCCAAGTGCCTCTCTTTCATTTACATCCTAAGAAAATCCAAATGGATATATAATGTACATGAGAAAGTGGAGAGGTTTTTTGTTTGTTTGTTTGGTCACAGGAAGTTTTGAAAACTAAAAATCTTTTACTGTGTTCTTGTCTGTATTTTTAGATTTTTCTACAGTGAAGTCATGATACTTTTTCTCACTGGAACAAGTCAGTTAAAAATAATCAAATGATAAATGTTTATCAACAATGATCAGTTCACTTGTTCTCCCCAGGACCTTCTTGGCAGCCTGAAGATGGAACTCCTAATAGAAAGCTGCCCAGAGGATTCCAGCAGTGAACCCCTCCCTGTCCTAGCTCATAGAACCCCAGATCTGTTAAACCCCAGTTTTTACCTCAAGACAGATAGGGTGACAGTGATACAAGTTTTTCCACATTCAGGGCTGGACAAGGACCCCCATATTCCAGGCCTAAGCAAACAGACTTTTTAAAATCCAAACTATACTCTGAATACAAGCAAGACAGGAAAAAAGCAGATTTTCCAGCATTTCATGTAAGGTAGGCCCTTTCTGGAGTGGGCCTCCTGCTGCTTCCTCCACCCTAATGCTGGAAGAACTGCATTCATTTGTTAATACCCTCACTCAGTCACTAATCAATATTGAAGTCTGTTGAGTGTAATTCCCAAAACAGTATAACGCCCCAGGTGTCCTCAAATTATGGCCCATGGGCCACATGCACCCACCTAGGATATTTATCAGCCCTCCCGGTGTTTTTGCCATTGCTGCCTGTCCTGCTTAGCAGCCAACTCATCCCAGGGCCCACAGTCTTGCCCTCCAACGATCTGAGGGACAGTGAACTGGCCCCCTGTTTAAAAAATTTGAAGACCCCTGTCTAAGACCAATGACCTATTGCAGAAAGAAATTCCAGCAGCAACAGTAATGGGGATAAATCAATCCAGCTGCATTTGAGACAAACCAACCACCTTGCTAATCAAAATGTGTTACGATATTAGTTTACAAAGTCCCAGACCATTTGTGTTCTATGGTTCTCATTTGGATGATTGACTTTGTACACAAATCACAGTCCTAGTATTGTCTGTGTTTTGCTAACACAATCTCAGTTTTTGCTAGCCATTCAGTATTGTTTCTGCACAAAGGTGAGAGTTCTGATTTTTCCAGGGAAAAGTTCTTCATGGGATAGAAGAATTCGGTTTAGATTCATCATGCTGAGCATCTGATAAGACAAATTAGCAACTCCGCCTGTTTGAAAGTATTTGGAAACACCAGTTTAGCCACTCCCGTGTAGTTCCACCCTTGTGCAAATGTGTTTGGAGCCTCCCCACTCCTGCCTTTAGGGTATAGAACAAAATACCCTTTCTCTGTGCTTGTTCAGTTCTTTCATCTTGGCACATGTGTTCAGAGCCCATAGGTAATATCCAAAAGGACAAAGAAATAAACAAAATATCCTCCTTTAATGAAACAAACCTTCATTAAACAGTTGTGTTTGAGGTCGGGAAAGAGGAGACTGTTTGTCTAGCAGGAAACAATGAAGATCACTGGGCCACCCTGGGACACTTTCTCCCTGGGAAATTGCTTTGGTTTCCAGCTGGACCTCTTTCTTCTTCTTACCTGTGTCTCAGCTACCACAGCTTTGAAGGTCTAGAAGTGGCCAGAAAAGGGCCCACGCAGGAAGTTCCCAGATTCCACTGAGAAAGGGGACACAGTCAAAAGCAGGTCATTTATTTTTGTATGCCCCTTTGTGTTTTCATCCCCTCCTGGTTTATTGTCCCTGTCAGCCAGCACAAAACTGTGGGGAGGAGCAACAGCTGGTCACCGTAAGACTCATGTAGATGTGAAACAGTAGAGGGATTGAAGTTACTGCTTCTGGGGAGGGGTGGAGTGAAAACAAACAGGATAATTCAAGTATGTAAGGGACATTGTACACATAGGGGGCCATGACTCTATACGGTTTATTATTACTAATGGCATCTAATGCGTGAACATCAGTTTAGGTTCTTGTTTTTATTCTGCTCTGTTCTGCTTTAGTTCAGCCTAATTGTTTTAGTTCAGCTGAAATATTACCGGATGGAGGGGATCTGGCCACCTGCCACTGTCAGCCAATATGCAGAGACGGGGATGTGTCTCCGTCCTGTCTTTTATTTGTCAAAGGCTCGTGATTCTGGAGAATAGTGAGAGCAGCGTCTCCAAGACTACTCTGTTCTTCCATTTCCAAAATCACAGTTTGATACATGAAAGTTCAAAGTAAAAACCATCTTTGCTTAATCTTTATCTTTAACAACAATCATCAGCATAACTCATGACGCAAAACAACATTCCAATTTAAAAGTTAATTTCCTAAATCAATCCTCCTAAACTACTCAGAATAGGCTTCTGAAGGGTGGGAGTTAAATTTATAAAACAGTAAGATTGGGAGACAGGAGGTAAAGGTCACTTAAGATCTAAACCGACCAGACCAGCTGTGTCGTGTTGGCCCGGCCTGACCGACTCCAACTTATTCTCATCACACGCACTCTCATACTGAGAAGTCTTCCCTTCCTAAGTGGTGTCACTACATTTGCAGAGCGCAAAAACTTTCTCCAAGCAGGAGATTCCTTTCCATTGGATGAGTTGTGGGAGATAAATTATACAAAGTACAAATCAGGTGAACCCAATGGGGGGGGTAGCATCCTTTAGAAGATTATGCAAGGTTATGAAGGTCAACCATCCTCCCAGACCAAGATCCCCTGATAATATTTCTATGAGGCTTTAATTCAGCATTAAGCTTCCATGAGACATGCTCTGGGAAAGGGCAGAACGGAAGGTCTTCTCAGGGCAACTTTCTCTTCCTTGGCAGCAGTAATTGTTTGGTTCCTCACTTGTATTCATTCAGGCTCATCAAATTTCACATATAATTTAAGTGTAAACAACAGTTCAAATGGAAGTCAATTGTGACTTTCTTCATGAGCTCTCTATTTGGCTATAATTTTAGTGTTTTCTCACCGGGAGGCTGAGGCCAGAGGATCATTTGAGCCCAGGAGTTCAAGGTTACAGTGGGCTATGATCACACCACTGCACTCCAGCTCTGGGTGAACAGAGTGAGGCTCTGTCTCTTAAAATAAAGGAGGAGTTCAATGTTAAATAGCTTCTGTATGTTCGAGAATACCATGTGGAAGGAATGTGATCTGTGTTGGGAAACTACTAAACCCTAATGGTGAGATGTTATTGCTTAGCATAATAGTTAGGCTGATGTCAGTACCTTTAGAGAACAATGGTGAAGGAGCTCAGGAAATTTAACCCAAAATATGACTATGTAACATAAAAAATATTTTGAATTAAAGACCATTCATGGTGAGAAAGCATTGGAAGAGGCCTTCCCTCTATCTGTAAAAAACCCGGATAAACTGATTGGAAATCAAAAGGGGCTGCTGACCTCCTGTTCTGAATGCTAGCAGACCAGGCCCCGAGTCATTTAAAACACAATTCCTGTCTCTCAGGCTAACTTACAAGTCAATCTGTTTGCCTCCACTGACGCATCCCTCCTAGCAACCTCTTCCTGCTCCTACACTTTCCCATTCTCCGTCCTCCCTTCTAAAAGGTCTCTGACCATTACTGAGACATTGGGTAAGCATGCTTGTGGTCCCCCCGCCTCCGTGCATGTTATTCGGAAATAAAACTTTCTGTTATTAATCTGCTATAATTGTGAGTTGATTTTTCAGTGAACCAACCAAGGGAAAAGGGCAGGTTTTGCTATGATCCCTACAATGGGAACAACAGCCATTAGGAGCAATGGATCTGCTGTGGGGACACATCCCAAATATGCAGAAACTATGAAACTGACTATGCAGCGTTAAATTACTTGTTGTCACTTTACCTATGCAAAATAAATCATAAGGCTTTATTTTGTTTATAAATGGTACAGATATTACCTACATTTTTAAAGGACTTTGAGTTATTCAAAACAAGACGGTAGCTTGCTTTAAAAGCCAACAGAGAGCTTCTGCTGCTGCTTCAATCTCTCTGACTCGGCTCTCTCTGACTGTTAGGAATTCTTCAATGGATTCACCTGATTAGGTAAGACCCACTCGAGATAAATTCCCTCTGGAGTAACTTAAAGTCAACTGATTAGGGACCTTTTTTTTTTTGAGACAGAGCCTCAAGCTGTCCCCCTGGGTATAGTGCCATGGCATCACATCTCACAGCAACCTCCAACTCCTGGGCTCAAGCGAATCTCCTGCCTCAGCCTCCCAAGTCGCTGGGACTACAGGCGCCTGCCACAACGCCCAGCCATTTTTTGGTTGCAGCCATCATTGTTGTTTGGCGGGCCTGGGCTGGGGATTTGAACCTGCCACCTTAGGTGTATGTGGCTGGTGCCTTTGCCTCTTGAGCCACAGGCGCCGAGCCCCTTCTCCAGTCTTATACTTTACTAAGAAGAATGTGTTCCAGCTCAGTCCAGGTTAATATAAAAGATGTAAAGTCTCCATCTTTTTAAATGGCTGAATAGTATTCCATGGTATACATATGCCACAGCTTGTTAATCCATTCCTGGGTTGGTGGACATTTAGGTTGTTTCCACATCTTGGTGATTATAAATTGAGTTGAGATAAACAGTCTAGTGCAAATGCCCTTATGATAAAATGACGTTTTTCTTCTGGGTAGATGACTAGTAGTGGGATTGCAGGATCAAATGGGAGGGTCTAATTTGAGTTCTTTGAGGATTCTCCATACTTTCTTCCAAAAAGGTTGTATTAGTTTGGGTGCAGATCCCCAAATCAGATGCTTTTGATTTGACTTCTGACTGTGTTATCAAGGCGATGTCTTGTCATTCTACCTGGAAGTCATTGGTGTGACCCTCTGATTGCTATTGATGATTCCTGTTACATTACAATCTCCTAATTAAAGTACTTATATGAATTAGTAGTTTAATGCACTTTTATGCTTTATTTGCATAATTTTCATAACATAATATTTCTATACAACCTAATCCATTAATTAGCTGTATAGGTCTCAAAGTTGTTTCTAAACTTTCTACTCACAGCTCTCTACTTTATAGCATGTGGCTAATTGATTTAAGTTATAATGTTGTGCTAAAAGACAAAGTTATTTCTCATGAATTAATTTTATTATGAAATGTTAGGAAATTTCCAGGAGCACAAAGTTTGCTTTTTGAGAAAAGTCTAAGAGGATGATAATATGAAATGAGATATTATAGAGAAAACAGATGAACATTTTAACTCATTGTTGATGATAACGGTGTTTTACTGAAATAAATTACGCCTGTCACAGTCCATTACATTATCATTACTTCTTGCTAAGGTCACTATCAGAAATGATTTCATTTTAGAAAAAAATGCAAAAAAAACTCTTTGGTTAACATGTTGTAATTAAACCATTTAAAGAATATTTTTTCTTGGCTCAGAGCCCGTACGTAGCACAGTGGTTACAGCGCTGGCCACCAAGCTGGTGGGTTTGAACCCAGCCCAGGCCGACTAAACAAATGACAACTGTAACAAAAAAGAATATCTAGGCATTGTGGAGGGCGCCTGTAGTCCCAGATGCTTGGGAGGCTGAGGTAAGAGAATTGCTTAAGCCCAAGAGTTGGAGGTTGCTGTGAGCTGTGATGTCATGGCACTCTACCAAGGGTGACATAGTAAGACTCTGTCTTGAAAAAAAAAAAAAGAGAATTTTTTTCCTCACTATTTCTTGTAGGTAAATTAACTTTGTATTAATAAATGTTGTCATACTTTTCCTGTGAATATGAATTAGTATAGAGTCAGAAATATTGTTGATGGAGGGATTCAAGATCATCATGAGTATCAAATCTATGCATAGCTTTTCTTAAGGTAGAATCTTCATTCATGATACTCAAAGAGCAGGACTTATAGGAAACAATGTTCAAAGAGCTTGGCATAGGGACTTTATGTATTTATGGTTGGTTTTGGAGCAAACTACTTATCTTCACCTCTGGGAACCTGGTAATGTTTCTGGAAGTGTAATTTAAAGTTTTTTTCCAGCTTCTTTTATGTTTGTTACCTCTTGTCTTGGAGAATTTTGTGATAGAGTAACAGGCAAAGTATATAATTTATTAAGCTCATCTAAGTGGAAAGCAGAGTCTAGGAAGCTTTTCATACTTTCCATTTAATTCACAATCTCTTAAGATAAGGACTGTTATTGCTATCATTCCACTTTTAGAGATGAAAAAACTGATGTATCAAAAGTTTAAATAGTTTCTTTAAGGAGACAAAATTTGTTAGTTTCAGCACAAAGATTGCAATGTAAGTTTTTAGGATTTCACACAAATGCAGCATAGAGGAGCTCCAGAGATGTACCCTTGGATTAGAAATCAAGTATATCAAAGCATTGTGTTGTACATCTCAAATATATACAATTAAAAAAACAGAAACATCTTGCCCATTTTGAGTTCTGCTAATTGTGCTAATTTGAATAAATTACCAGAT
This sequence comes from Galago senegalensis, assembly GCA_963575145.1. NCBI lineage: Eukaryota > Metazoa > Chordata > Mammalia > Primates > Galagidae > Galago > Galago senegalensis. The sequence goes on along the minus strand of CAUYTI010131683.1, from coordinate 15,828 downwards.
TTTTTTCTGTGTGTTAGCATCCTCAATGAGACTAGTAATTATTTAGTATACATGCAAAGAGTTTAGGACTTAACACATAGTAAATATTTAATAAATATTAATTGTAATACTAAAATTTCTTTGAAGAATTTTATTATGTCTTAATTCAGTATACTTACATAAATTATATGCATAAATACAAGTATTCAGACTTTCATATTTTTGAAATAATATTTCAAGAATGACTTTATTATATCCTACACATAATATTTCTTATCTTTTTGGGCAGAATAAGAGGAGAATGTTGTATTTTTTGATAACACAGAATGTCACTTTTCCATACAACATGCAAATGCCTGATTTCAAAAGGCCAAATGTACAAGTACTGTCCAACTTGATTTATTTGAGCCTATTTTAATCAGGACTGCTTTCCCATACAAACTAAATTGCTCTAAGGAGGATCCCTCTCTCTGGGAAGTGTATTATCATCTTGGCATTTCATGTCTGGTGAAGAGCCTAATTTATGCTCACACAGCAGGATGCTTCCTTCACTGTAATTGGACTTCTGTTAGCTCCTCTCTTATGTTTAGGGCAGAACCTTGGTAGGAGGAAGGAGAAAAACGGTGAACCATGACAAAGGATAAGTGGGTATATATGAATGTAAGTTAAAGAGACTCCAGATAGCTTCCTGATAATTAGCCTCCCAAAGCAATCTGACATATACCCAGATTAAGTCTACAGGATCAGAATCATTATGGGTAACAAATACTGTGTTGAATTTGGTAGAATTTGCAACTCTCATCCAAATCTTTGCCTCACAACATTCTAAGAAAATAGCAGCTGTCTTGCTTAGCTGAGTAAAAAGAATGTGAGAACAGATAGGAGACTTACCTGAGGTTCTGTATCTTATATTAGTGGTAGAACCAACGATTCCAGAACCCAGTTCTTTGTATTGCAAATCCTTCCTCTGATCAATGTTAAATAAAGCTTTTCGAATCGCTAGCCAGTGCACCGATACTTATTGAAGATTAGTAACACACGGTGAAGAGCGTTCAGGGAAGCTTTCACAAAGCTACAAGGCATGGAGCCTGAATAAGCTATTATGGATAAGTACGGTAAAGAGCAAAGGTAACAGGAGTAACTTGGCTTTTCATACTGTATGTAAGAGCTGAATTGAGTTAGGGAGATCAAAGTTGGCAGAAATTTGGGAGAGAGAATGAGGATGTCAGATAGTGGAATGGAGATGAGTGGCTGGGGTTGGAAGGGCACACTGATGAGTGGTTGGGGGAGATAAGGTAAAAGATGTGGGTCATTTCCTTGGCTTACTTCTTGACCCTCCGGTCTAGTTGTTGTTGTTGTTTCCTAGAGGATGACATAGAAACACTCATACGGTGGATAGACCATGACATTTAGATAAATAATACATGTTGTTAAAAAAATTAAACCTTTTTTCCTTATGCATTTATAGCTTGATGCAATAGGGTAAATATATGTGTAAATCTGTCAAACACTGGAGGCAAAATAAACAACTATCAGTATCCCGGAGCATAACAATGAAAAAGTGTGAAATGAAATTTTAACACTCTTCCCACCCCCCTGCCAGCCAATTGAATGGATCCTCTCTTGGCAGGACCACTTGCTCAAAGCTGTTTGCACAAATTCAGCTCAGAATTCACCTCTTTAAATTATTTTACAGAGCTTGGGTTCTTTTACATTATAAGAGCAAAGGGAGGTCAAGAAAGTGAATTAAGGGAATATAATTTATAAAACTGTGTTAGGACCCATCACAGTTGGTAGAAAGTGTAATAACATTTTCACACAATACCACTTCTGAGCTCAAGGCTTGGTGGTAGATGGAGCACTTTCATTGTTCCCTTCCCTAGTCCATCTTCCTCACTCCAACTTGCAGAATAAAATAAGAGCATTCATAGAGCAAGGCAAATCCTGAGAAGAAAATGTCCACTCTCAGTGCCAGACAGGCACAGTTGCTGCTGGCCGTGCGCATTTCACAGCTTGGTGCTTCGCCTGCAGCTGCCAAGTGGATCTCAAGAGGGACTATAAACACTGCGGGTCTGAGTGGAGTAAGGGATTCAGAAGGCTGACAGAGTCCATGCACTGACTGCCAGCAGAGAATGGGGCCCTGCCAGATTCTGATTGAATTACACCCACGTGACACTTCCTACTGTAATCATACCCTCCTTCTGCAGAGGCCAGGCAGAGACTAGAAAAGCAACTACTGTGAGTCAATGTCGTTAGAGATGGCTTCAGTGCAGAGCCTAGCCCAGCAGTTGTTGGGAGATCAGGGTCAGGAGTATGTGTGCTCTGAGAGGGCCTTGCCCAAAAGGGCTGGCTAAGCTAACAGATGGAAGAAAGACAAATGTTTTTCTAGAAACGTGCTCTGTACTAAACAATGATTACACTTTAATGAGCTATAACAGGAAAAAGTATATTAAACAAATAAGAGTTTCAAAAAGTCTTACTGGGCAGGGCACGTGTAAATACATAAAGCAATACAGAAAGCAAAATCCAGGGGTGGCTTGGATTTTTTTTTGAACTTTGTTCAATATAGGAATAAAAGATTGCAAGTTCAAGATGTTTCCATATAGGCATCTTTCAGATATTTTTAGTATAAGTACTCACAGCGTTTCATCTCCATTTTCTCTAATTTCCTCCTTCCATTTATTTCATCTGTAACTTTCTAATACTGGGCATGATGTCATTAAACCAGAGCACTCCCTTGGCCACCCTGTGTGCACCGCAGGGTGCTGAGCAGGGTCCAAAAAGAAGCAACATTGAGTTTATGTTAAACTCAACTGGGAAATGGAAAAAAGCATTTTTTTTCAGCTTGAACCTCAGCCATGAACTAACTCTTGCTTCCAAAAGGAAGGTTGGTTTTGCCAAGAAATGGAAATATGAAAAGCAAAGGTATAGAATCTTTAGGTTACCAAAGAAGTTGCTCTAGCATTGGCTCCCTTCCTAGCAAAGTGCTGCTTACCTCCTCTTGTTGCAACTCATTTTCCTTCCTTGATTATTTTGTTACTTTCTATTACAATTCTTTTTATACTGTTATTATAAATATAAACAAATATAATTACCAATAGTTTCCTAGGAAGAATTGTGTCCCCAGAAGCCAATAGTTGTATAACCAAAAACTGTCTTAATGATTTCACTAACAATGATAGAAAATAGTCTATAAATGATAGGGGATATTAACAACAACAACAAAAAGCAGCGGTGTGGCCTGTAGGCCCAGCTACATGGGAAGATCTCTTGAGTCTAGGAGATTAAGGCCAGTCTGGGCAACATAGCAAGACCCTGTCTCTGTAGGGTGGGGGATAAATAAAACAAACATTCCAACACTGAAACAGTGAAGGTGAGATGTGAGAGAAATGGAGGATAAAAAGCAGCAGAATTCAAAGGTAAAGGAATCCAATTTGGTCCCAAGTGGATGGTTATGGGGGCACACATGTGGGGGCTTCAGACTTCTTTATTTACTTACTTATTGGGAGATAAAATATTCATGTTTGGATGAGACTTAATAAGATTCCAAGTTCAATATCCCCTTTTATTATTGTTTAATGTGAAATTTGAATTTGTAACCCTTCACTGATGATCCCAACAAACATTTTGAAGACTTACTGGTTAAATCCCCTCTTGTCAGAGTGTGTTTTGCAGAGCAGCTGGTCTGTCACAGGGCAGGTACAGAAGGTGAGATTAGTGGGCAGAAATTTTAGACCATCTTGATAGAGCATCATGTCTACTGAATCAAATAACAAATAATTGGGGCTTATGTTTTACACATCTATTTTAAGTTTTTAGAATTCCATCTATGATATCTTATCATATTACATGCATATAAATCTATGAAAGATGGGCGATAAAATGCACCTTGTCCCTTACCTAATGTTAACTTAAAGATTCATTCTGACTGGGCATGCCACAGTTATTGGTGTATACATGCACATTTACTAAAAAGGCCAGTATTTAAAGAGGAAAGCCAAAGTGAAATTAGTATGTCATGGTCAATCAGAAGAGGTTTTAAAGAACATAGCATCTGTTTCTCAAAGCTGTCTGCTGGAGAAGCTCAAGGGTTGGGGAAAAGAATGAATATTAAACCTGAGGGTCTGAGAGAGAGGTCAGGATCTTATGATACATACAACAGCCTGTGTGGAAGCCTTCCCATCTTATTACCTGTGACCTGTACGCACCATAGAAGAACATCTCATGTCAATGGGGGAGCTTTTTTATATACCATTTAAAAATAGAGACATTAACATTAGTGCAAAATAGATACTAGTGTTTTCTGGATTCAAATTGGCTTCTGTTTTAGCAATCTGTAATTGTCAGACAGTTAGCTAAATATATTCATGGTGTATGATGAATAGTTTGACTCTTTTGCATTGGTTTGGAGCAGGCTTACCTACGTATTATGGAAATAGGTGATTATGATCTTGCACGCCAGTTGTTTTGAAAATGGAGTTAATTAAGACCCTGAGGGACTTCCAAGAAGCAGCTGATACTTCTCAGAGTTGTGTATAAAACCACAGAGCCTATAGTCACTAGGATGGGCTTGGCTTGCTGTGCAAGTTGGTAATAAGCTTTCTTTTTATTTTTTTTCTTTCTAAAACTTGATTCACTCTTTACAGTTGTAATGGCAACTATCTCAAGCCACCACACCACTCCAGCATGTGGTCTTTTGCAATGTCTCTTTCTTTCCTCTTTAGATTTTTTCCTTCCTATTTTCTGCACTATTTTTCTGTCTCTTCCTTCTTTTTCTATTATCAGTCCTCAGTGGTTTGGGGTTAGATCATTAAGGGCTTAAATTTTTATTATTAGCTATAAATGCATTCAAAATAGATAGCCTTTTGCTAAAAGCACCATTGGTGACATATAGTTTCATTTTTAAATCTAATAAGATATTAATTTATATTAAAATATTAATACATGTTTTAATATTTTCTAATTCACTTAAAACTCTAACTCTTTTTTTTTTTTTTTTGCAGTTTTTGGCCAGGGCTGGGTTTGAATCTGCCACCTCTGGTATGCGGGGCTGGCACCCTACTCCTTTGAGCCACAGGTGCCACCCTGAATCTAACTCTTCTGTGGAACCAGCATCAGTCTTCTGGAAATCCTAAGGAAGGGGTATTTATATAATACTTACACAACAGCATGAAAAGAATCTTAATAGAAAGTAACAGGATGATCATGGTGAAGAAATTAACTTTTAAATAAGAGACACTTAATTTCATGTTCATAAGTGAAAGAGGATCCAGAAAATTTTTGACATACTGATTTGCAAATATGAGGACTTGGTTTTTACCTCTATTACCTACAGACTGTGTTGAACTTCAGAGAGTTATTTTTTATTTCTGGTCAAACAAGTTTTTCTGTTAATGTTCAAATTCTCTCCAGCAGTGGTTCTCAGGCCCAGCTAATGATCATAATTGCCTAGGGAATGATCCAATAAAAATCTGTGGAGGTAAGACCTGTAAATTCTTGGAAACTCCAAGATCCTTTGTAGGTAATTTTGATGAGCAGTTAAATTTGAGAAGTGATTTTCTGAAGGCTAAGTCCTCAAAGAGATAAAAACTGATTTAATATTTTTATAAGCATCCTGTTTCAAAGTTCCATGCTTATTCAAAGCTTTAGAGCATCTTCTTGAGGCATTGAGTACATACCCTGTACAACCCCCTCTATAATAATCTCCTTGAAGATGAGGACACAATTTTCTTCTACAATGTGTTTTAAAAGTCATCATCCATAGGGAAACTGGAAAATTGTGGCTAAATGTACCTTTATTTACAAAATATTCTTTACCAAATTTTACAAAGACATAGCCAACGCATAGAAATGTCTTGTAAAATTTTGTAAACAAAGGTACATTTAGCTACAACTCCCCGGTTTCCCTATATATGGAAAATTTAGGAGCAACCTTTGGGACACCTTTTGCATTGTGATTTATTACATTGCCCTGAGATGAGTGTTCAATTAGTTTTACTGATTAAAGTGGCATTCCCAAGATACGATGTGACTAATAAGGGGAACAAAGCATTAACCAGAGGTAGTCCAGAGGTCATTACACACATTTGGGCAAATTCCTTGTTAGGAACTGTGGCTTTTCTGAGGATTCCTTACCTGTGGGAAATTCCGAGTGGTCTGTGTAATGTGGGACTCTTATACATTTTGAAAGTAGGATAGAGATTTATAAAAATCCCAAGAGATTATCTAAAGCATTGTTACCCCCCCCAAAAAAACCCCAAAAAACATATTTTAAGTCAAATAGGTAATTCATTATTCATAGAGTCTAACTTGAAAAATCTCCAGAGAAAAATTCTTAAACTTACCAAGTGCTTATACACAAATGTTAGTATCGTAAAAGGAGACTAAGCACTAGTGAATTCCACATGTGCAGTAACTAATTGTGGGAGTCACTTAAAGAATATTTCACAATTTCTAAAGCAGTCATGCTTTTGTGTAATGTTTTCATTGATAAATTTAACTTTTCAAGATCTGGGATTATTGCTTCTGCTGCAGCCACAGCATTCAACTAAACAATTTAAATTTTTCATTATTTTAATTTTAAACATGTTTTTATTTATAGATAATATTTTATATATTTATGGGATACATGTGATGTTTTGTTATATGTATAGAATGTGTAATGATCGGCATCAAGGTATTTAAGGTGTCCATAACTTTGAAAATCCGCCCTCTGTGAAATCAACTTCTCTCTTCTCTCTAGTTTGAAATATATAATACATTGTTATTAACTATAGTCACTCTATGTTGTTGTCAAACTACAAAACTTGTACTTATTAACCATATAACTCTATTTTTCACCCCTCCATTCTCTTCCCAGACTCGAATATCTATCAAGCTATATCTTTCTGAGATCAAATTTTTATCATTAATTTATTAATTTTTGATTACAAATTATTATGTATAATGACAATTATCATTCCATTGCCAAATAATGTCATATTCAATAATAAACAGTTGTTCTCCATCATTTAAGAAAACTTCATTTCAAGGTATTAGGCCTAACTTAACAGTGTTGCTAAGGGTGATAGAAATTGCACCGCCATTAGAAGCACTGAAAAAAATGCCAGATAGAGTCAGCCAGTGAGTTGTAGTTTATAAGTTTTTTCTATGTCTTTTTTTTCAAAAATAAGTACTCTGTTTAAACTTGAAACAATTCAATAATCTCATCTTTCCGTCTATTGTAAACATTTAAATTGATTGCAGCAACCAGTTTGTGACAATGCCATCCCCTTCTGAGATATGCCAGTGTCTTTTACATTCGTTTTTCAGAAGTCCACTTTATGAAAGAGCATAAAAGTAGTAAGTTCAAAATCTACCAAAGAAAAAGAACTCTAAGCCCCAGGATCATTGATTTATCAGGAATTCAAAAATGACACCATTAGGAAAAAGAGTCTAACAAAATATGGACTTAACTGCCTTTTTCCTAAAGCAAAATATAATTTAGAAAATTTATATGTCACGGGTGGTGCCTGTTGCTCAAAGGAGTAGGGTGCTGGCCCCATATACTGGAGGTGGTGGGTTCAAACCTGGCCCCAGCCTAAAACTGCAAAAAACAAAAAAATCTCTCTCTCTCTCTCTCTCTCTCTCTCTCTCTATATATATATATATATATATATGCCACAAAAATGAGAAAACTGAATATTAGGTAATTAAATTGTTTTTAACCTTAGAAGGATATGGAAAGGGTTAACTGAAAACGTGAGTGTGGGATGTAATGTGGGAGGGTATGAACAACAAAATGAAACATCAGTGTTGAAGGGTAGTCCAAGATGATAAATTACTTCCTCATTCATAAAGCTCCTATTTACCTCTGCTTCCTTTTCCTAGAATATTCTGGTTGTGCTTAAATGTATTACTTTAATTTTTGTTTCATAAAAAGGAAATTCTTAGGGGAAATATCCTACATCCAGTAGTAATACCCAGGCAGCATGCTCTAGTGTACCATAGGATTATTTATTATTGCTTTAGATGCAGACAGTCCAAAATGCACTCTGTGTTCTATAGCAGTATTTTACTTATCTGGGGCTTGTAGAATCTAAAAAGGAAACTAATCATAGCACTAAGTAATTACGGGATCTAATAAAGTTAAATAGTACTGTAAATTTGAAGACAATTATCACCAAAACTGAAAATAAGATGAAAGCCACCTATAAAAGAATAGAGCTGCAGTGTATTTTGCACACTTTATTAGCATGGTAACTTATAGATTAAACAGAAATAGGTACCTGTACTCTTAAAAATCGAGATTCACTATTTTGCCCGGGCCCTTCTTGCTGAATCCACTTAGGGCATTGTGGAGGAGTAGCTAAGCTGGAACGTGAAGCAACACTAAAAAGCCAGGAATGGGGAAGAAGGGGGAGGGTGGGAAACCCACATGAGGGATCCGAAGTCAAGCAAAACTGGGACACCTTTCTTTTCTGGAACTAAAAGATGATGCGAGGGCTATCTTAGAATTGTAAGTGCAAAGGGACACTTAGGCACGCACACACCACTGACACCACCCACCGCACACACGCACAGGTGAACACCAGGGTGGGAGTTACTTGTGTTTATGCCTCTGGTAAAGGGCTGATGTCAGAAAGGTTGGTTTGGGTGTGGTGCTATCAGGCAGGAAACAAACTCCATCTGTTCAAAAGCCAGCCCACAAAAATACCATCCTATTGGCCTCATACTTGGCAGTTGTGTTCTTGAATTTGCCTGGTTTCTTTCTCAAGCCAGACACCTCCTGGTAGAGGGGAGAATTCTTCTCAAGGACCAAAGCCCGGGTGGCCCCCTGACTCAGCCCCAGCCGGCAGGGAGTGCCCGGCTGCCTGCCGTGTTGTCCCTTGTGTGTGTGCCTTGGCCAACACTTGTCATCGTTTAGACCATCCAGGATGAATGAGAAGTGGGTGGTACACAGTGGAGGCAATGAAGGAGGGACGGCAGACATAAAGGAATTTTACACACTTTATCACATCAAAGAAAGTGTGAAAGTAAAGAAGGAAATGACGCAAAAGGAAAGTAGGTTCCAGGAGAGAGAGGAATGGGTCAATCTCCGCAAGCAGAGAAAGTCCTAGAGTCTGAACTGTGGCCTTTTATTGGCTCACTAGTTTGTCCCGCCTTTCTCCTGGCAGGATTGGTTGTTGTTTTCTGCCTTGGGGGTGATTGACAGGTTGGGGGTTATATAATAAATGGCACCGCAGGTTTAATCAGATGGTAATGAGCCCTAGGTCAGTTTCAGGTCACTAGCAACATTTACTAATGTCTGTTCTTACCAGCGAATAGTTTTTAGCTGCAATTCGGTTCCAACTCTCCTCCCTTAGCCACTTTCTTGCCACCTGTTTACTCACCACCAGACCTAACTTTCTCACGGCTAACTCCTTAGGGAAAATGGTTTCTAAACATTTTAGTATTTTTTGTAATTATTTATCATCATATTGCTCAAATATTCTTACTACTGTATCTTTATGAAATGGGTATTTTAACCAATTTTTCTGTTTTAAAAGTGAGGACTCAATTTACTTACCCACCCCTCTATCTTCTCTTTCCCACCATCCACCCACCGTGACATGGCATTTTACAGTGTGTAGGTTGATAATATTTATACTCAGTTCTGATCTAATCGTTTATGCTTTATTTATAGAATCACATTGAAAGTCAAAAAACAATAAACTAAGCTTTTTATTTTTTATTTACATTTTTACATCATTTACGTCATGTAAATTTTGTTCACTGTATGGTAAAGTTGTAGACTATGATTCTATTTCCTTTTTAAGGCTTCTCATTCATTAATTTTTGGTATTACTCAAGGGAGACTATTTCTACAGTTATTCATTTGATTCATAGTTGGTTACGGGGATTTTTGTTTAATTTTTAGTTATTTCCCTAGAGTTTCTGTGGCTTTTCTTTTTTACTTTTTTTCTCATTAGGAAAAAAGACACATGCCCTTTCTAATATGATTCGCGTTCTTACTCCACTTCACTTATTTCTTGGAATGCATTATGTGCTTCTTTTTGTGGCTATTCTTCTTTGAGACTACTGCCTTCCATTTTACTTTTAACTATTATTTTTTAGGTCTATATTGAATAAATTAGGCTCATTCTTAACATTGCAGTTTTTCTACTGGTTACATGGTAGAATTGCATTTCCCTAACTTGAGATTGTGTGTGGCAATATGGATTGCTTTCAGTAAGTGAAAGATCTTACATGCCAGTGGGCAAGGTATCTCATTCTTTCTCCCTGCCCCTCAGAGATGGGTGGAGATTCTAAATCCTAGTTTTAAGAGAGAGGAGATATAAACCAGGGCCCCAGTTGATTATTCAACAGATTTTTATTGAATATATACAGTATTCCTTTACCATGGGAGATGCATCCCAAGACCTCTAGTGAATGCTTGAAATTGAGGATAGTGCCAAATACCATATATACTATGCACACATTTCTTTTTCTTCACAAGCACATAGATAGAAAATTTGTTCTTACCATAGATCTTAGAATTTCAGTGCACAGTTTTTTTCCTACCGAGTTAAAGAAACTTCACCTTTTCACTTACAGGAGGCGCTTTATGATTTTTCCCCCTGCCTATTTGAATTGCCAGAATCACTATTATTATGCTTTGGGGGCTAATATTAAGTGCAATAAGGGTTACTTGAACCCAAGTACTGTGATACTGTAATAGTTGATCCGGTAACCTAGAGGGTTACTGAGAGACTGATGGGCAGGTAGCGTGTGCAGTGTGGTTACACCAGACAAGGAGAGGATTCATGTCCTGGGCAGGACAGCTTGAGATTTCATTACACTACTCAGAAGGGTGAGCAGTATAAAACTTATGAATTGTTTATCTGAAATTTTGCATTTAATATTTTCAGATCACTATTGATTGTGTGCAACTGAGAATCCAAAAAGTGAAACTATGGATGAAAGGGAGAGGACTACTGTCTATCTGCCAAATATTATTTCTAAGGCAGGGATACAGCAGTAATCAAAATGGTAAATTTTTTGATGATGTGATTTTAGGTGCTAGGTAGGGGAAGAAGAGAGTAAACAAGCAGGTAGTACGTCAGCGAGTGGTGTGACCCAGAAGAATAAAATAGGGTAAATGTGCATGATTTTTTCCCAGTGCAGGTACGGAAGGCATTCTCACATGGGGACATTGGAGCAAAGATAAGGACAGGAGGGAGCAGGTTATCTGATATTGGGAAAAAGAATTTCAAGACAGAAGGAGCTACAGTTGCAATGGCTCTGAATCAGGAGCGTGCTTCCCTTGTTTAAGGAGCAGCCAGAGGTAGGTGTGGCCAGTGCTGGAAAGCAGCCCAAGTTGCCTAGCAGTAAAGCAGCCACAGGCCATGATAAGGTTTTGGCTTTTCTTCTGCGTGAGCTGGGAAGCTACTGGAGGATTTCAAACATAAAATGACATGACCTGACTTGTACTGTCAAAGCCTCACTCACTCCTGCTGTTTGCAGAACAGACTCCAGGAGGCAAGTGAGGTGTGGGAATCAAAATTCTAAGTGATTTTTTATCAGTGATGTAAAGTCTTAGCCGGCAGCATTTGAACATTCGCTATTGCTGGTAAATTTGATATGTCTTATTTTCATTTTATGTGGGCAGATTTTTTTTTTTTATTAGCGCTGGGTTTTTAGGGTATTTTCTTTGTTGTTGTGCTCTGAAAGGCCATCGTGATGTGTTTGGATAATATGCACTTATTTATAAAATGTATCTTCCTCAGCATTTTGTCAAGAGTTTACCTTAAAGACATGCCTCTTCAGCTCTGAAAGTATGTTCTATTATTTCTTTAAAAATACTTTTCTACTCATTTCCCTCTATCCTTTCATTCCAGAAATTCTATTGTAAAATATAAAACTTTCTTTTTTAACTTTCTATGCCTTTCATACCTTTTATTTTTGGTATTATAGAGTGGAGAAAAGGTTTTTTTTTTATTTTTTGGTAAGTCTGACATTATTAAAGTAAGAAGATGAAAGGTAGACTAAAAATATAATATGTTTCAAGAAAAAGTGCTGGCAGCTTTAATGTTTTGTGTAAAATTGAATAATATTCAAGTGAGCAATACTTATGATTTTCATAAATCTGCACCAGTCTGCTATAACATTATCCAAATTTATACCCTTCTTTCTCCTAATTTTTAAATTATTTTACAGAATCAGAGTAAACAAGATAAATTTGCTCTGTAAATTCAACTCATTTTAATAATGTCTCTGTCTTTAAGGGAGAAGGAAATATGTGTTCACTCAGTCATCTCAGACTATTTGGATAATACACTATAAGCTTCTTTTGCCTAAAGTCAGACCCATATTGTATCTCTGTGCCTTTCCCCTTTGAATCGATCTGTTTGTACAATGTAATCACTTCATCCAAAGGTTCTTTTAGGTGGCAACTGAAATTCAGTTGATGTAAAAGACAAACTCTGCAGAATTATTTTAGAAGAGAGTTCTCTCCTGGATTTTGAACTTGGGCTTGATTTTTGCAATTTCAAATAAGAACTATAGTGATCCTCATCTACCTACCACTTAATTAGAAAAAGAAAAACAGGAAAATCAGGAGTAACAGTAGAACAGTCAGTTAATACATTTGAAATAGCATATAGGATTTTAAGTTGAGTAGACAAATATCTCTATGGCTCTAGGACTGCAGAGACAAAGGAAATTTAGAATAGATTTTTCAAAACTGAATAGAGTCAGGTCTTCCATGATGATGTAACCTTTCCATGTGCAACATTTTATAAGCTTTTGCTTTTAAAACTGTGGCTATTTGATTCTGAAGAAAATAGATAGAAATTAATTTCTAAAAAAATCCCTTGCATAGAAAGCTTGTGTTTTTAGTTTGTGAAGAACTACCAATGTAGCGCTCATCTGCTATAGAGAAGTAGGTGAATGACTTTGCCATAATAACTTAAAGAAGAATAACGTTAGAAACAGGTGGTGCACACTCATAGAGTAGAAAAGTGAAATCATTTCTGTCTCCATTTACAAAAGCCAGGCATGGACTGATCTCTAAATGCCCAACTGAGTTTTAGTTCAGGGCATGGGAATATCTACAGCATGGTGTTACCTCTTACTACAAAAGGTTCTGTATGGTACTATAGACATTGACATTCTAGAAAATGTGTCTCTTTTTCCCAAGCAACAACTATGTGAATCCTCTCTAATCCAAAAATCCAGAGTTCTCTATAATGTGGAACTTTGTATGCTCTGACATGATGCAACAGTGGAAAATTCCACACGTATGCATGTAAAATGTTCCATGTACAACACTACTACAAATATTGTGTAAATTACCTTTAGGACATATATAGAAGATGTGTAAGAAACATAAATAAATTTCATGTTTAGCCTTGGGTCCTACCCACAAGATATTATGTATGTATGAATGTTCCAAAATTAAAAAAAAATCTGAAATCCAAACCACTCCTTGTCACAAACATTTTGGATAAGGGGATAATCAATAAAAACTCATTTATTTATCTAAAACACAGAGCTCTCCTGTCTCAGTAAAATTAAAATTGCCTTAGGAATGATACCAGCATATTTCTAAAAAGCAATTTAAGAGATTTTTTAAATGGGTGGTACCTGTAGCTTGAAGGAGTAGGGTGCCGGCCCCATATGCCGGAGGTGGAGGTGCAGAGTTCAAACCCAGCCCCGGCCAAAAAACTGTAAAAAAAAGAAAAAAAAAAAAAGAGAGAGATTCTTCAAGTGATAGTATTGTAAATGGACAAAACTCCTATTCTCTTTTTCTTCATTTTTCATTTTAATTTTCACACATATTACACGAGTGCACAATTTAAAGATATTGCTCTATTCTGTACTCCACTACTCATGCCAGCCATTTCCCACTTCTAATCAGGACTCTCAAGGGATTACTATTTCCCTTCATAGACAGCCACTTGCAATTTCACACTGGTGTGCATTTATTAATTTCTCTTCTTAACATCATCAAAGCATCAGAGCATACATGAGTGTGCGTTTCTGAGTTGTTCCACATTGTCAGACTATCTCTGCTGAAGAGGAACTAAGCTAGAAAATGGCCACAAATTGCCTTCAGGAACTTTGGCAGTAAACTAAGGAAGTGAACTGTCTGGGTGCTCTTAGGGCTGAACAAAAAAGAGCCCCCTAGCCTAAGCTTGTCTACAGGGGAGAGTTGATCCTGAGTTCCAGCCCATGTGGTCAGCTGTGTTTTGTTCCCAGCAATGTCAGACAGTGTTAGGACCCAAAGCATATCAGAAATATAGATATCTTTCTTCCAGTTGGCCTGGACATTTTATGTCATTTCTTATTCTCCCCCCCCCCCATGGCATTTCTAATACTCTGTTTTATTTCTTTAAAGGCCTTAAATATCATTTTAATAAACATATGTATCTGCTAATTTGAATTTTTTCACGTTTTGTTTTATTTTGATGAATTCTGTCATGGGGGCTTGTTTCCTTGTGTGTTCCCTGAGTTTTGTTTCTGAGTTATTTAATACTTGATTTGAACAGTAATTTGCAGTAATTGTTTGAGGTCTAAATTGAAGGTATTTTCTTTCGGAAAGAACCATGTGCTTCTTCCACACATTAGAAGGTGATAACAATCTAGAATTCGAGATGAGAATTGTAGTTTTTGGCTTCCAACTATATCTCTCATTTATCATCAGTTCAGTCATCTTTTCATGCATATCATTTATTTTGTTAATCAACCATGAAGAATTCTTTATCATTAATATTTTTCTGGATGTGTAGCATGTATACTGATGTAGACAGAAGCCAGGTAGAAAAGAATGAGCTATTCTGATCAGTGAATTTTGGGAAGAAGTTAATTATTCAACCTCAACCACTTCTGGCTCCTTGGATTGAACCTGAAGAGTGGGTACATGCTGGAATTCTCTTTGAACTGGTAAACTGAGGGAGTGAGGGCTCTTCTCACTTTTTGTCCAGATCGGTCTGTGCCAGAGTAGAGCATTTTTGATGTTGTTTTGATTTGTTTTATTTCTAATTGAGAAGTATAGAAGCAAGCATTTTTTTGGCAAAATTGAAGTTATTTTGTCCAATTGTCTTTATGAATTATAAAGGTGTTAATTTTCTCTCTTCCTTACTGAGTTCCATATTCATCTCACACTTGATTCTGAACATGAGAGAAGAACGGGGTGAATAACTTCAGAAATTTCCTTCTTAAATCCTATTTGCTTGATATTAACTGTGCTTTGTAGGTAAATTTTGGTGAAGTGTTTTTCATTATATCTGTCCTTTTTCCATTATTAATAACTGCCATAACATTCAGGGTTTTTATTTAAATAAACATTGTATCTTTGGGTTTTTAAAAAATGTAACTTCTGTTTCTATCTCCAAATTGTCGTGATTAACCCATTCATATTTGCTGGGATTATGGATGTATTTAGACTTACTTCTATCATTGTACTTTGTTTTTCTTATTTACTATGATTTGTCTTAGCTTCTTTTTCTTTTTCTTTCCTTCTGCTAATTTCATGATGCTTTCTTTACTCCTGTCTTTTCTCAGTTTTTTTTTTCAGTCTGGCCATGTTAGTTGTGATTCATGGTTAATGGATTATGAGGTTTCTAAATGGGTAGGTGACACCCATTTATAGAAAGGAGCTGTGGAAGACAGGCATTTAAGCAGGAAGGCAGACTGTCATTTGGGGGAGTATCAACAAGGATCCAGAGAATCTTTATTGCTGTGCTGTCCTGTCGTCTCCCTCCGCCCGCGAAGGGAGAGACACCGAGGAGAACTTCCAGAGACACCTTTATTATTATCCTTCTTCTTTCTTATTTCCTTTATTATATTCTTCTTCTTACTTATTTCCTTTATAATATTCTTCTTCTT
>CAUYTI010131682.1:0-21649 GCA_963575145.1 Galago senegalensis | reverse complement strand
ACAGAGCCTCAAGCTGTCCCCCTGGGTAGAGTGCTGTGGCATCACAGCTCACAGCAACCTCCAACTCCTGGGCTCAAGCGAGTCTCCTGCCTCTGCCTCCCAAGTAGCTGGGACCACAGACGCCCACCACAACTCCTGGCTATTTTTTGGTTGCAACCGTCATTGTTGTTTGGCGGGCCCAGGCTGGATTCGAACTCGCCACCTTGGGTGTATGTGGCTGGCACCTTAGCCACTTGAGCCACAGGTGCCGAGCCAGCAATATAAATTGTTAGAGAGAATCCCATTTCCATGACCCTGTGATTTCAGGAGGAAAAGCATGTTTTATTCCCAAGGAACAGTATTGGAAATATATTTTCTGCCCTTCTTCAAACCCACCTCATTTCTCCGATTAAGGACATACCTAACTGGTGAGACTGGAGATAGAAATGGGGCATCCCTGGCCCAGCACCCCCTCCTCTGCTTCAAAGATGGCCTGAAGTTCTGTGGATAAGCTCAACTAAGGGAGCAACCAGAAATCTGATGCTGGCCACAAGCCAAAGCAAGTTCTTTCGTGCAGCCTACAATAATGAAGCTGATAATTGGAAATCTATCAGTGTTGACTATTTAGAATTGAGAGGGAGGGAAAGGGAACTTGATTTACCACTATCAGCACCAACTGGTAGCATAAATAAGTTGATAGCAGTGCTTCATAAAGACCGCCCAGGTGGCTGCTGGCAAGATGGACTGAGAGAGGAAAAGGCCGGAAGCCCATAAATCAGCTGTAGAGCTCCTGCAGTCATCCGAGCATTCAGTGATCATCTATAACCATCAAGTATTATCCAATGTCTAATCAATAACCACTTAAATCAAATAGGTACTTGAGCCAATGTGCAAGAGTCAATCCAAGAGTACAAAAAAAACTAAGACTTAATAACTTTTTTTTTCTTAACTAATTTCCTTTCATATCTAAAACTGCTTCTGGGCTGAGCACAGTGGATCGGGTCTGTATTCCCGGTATTGTAGGAAGTCAAGGTGGGAGGATTGTTTGAGGATAGGAGCTTGAGACCAGCCTGGGCAACACAATGACACCCTAGCTATACAAAAACTAAAAAATTGGTCAAGTGTAGTGGGACATACCTGGAGTCCCAGCTACTTAGGAGACTGAGGTGAGAAGATCACCTGAACCCAGGAGTTAGAGGCTGCAGTGAGATGTGACTGAGCCCCTGCACTTCAGCTTAAGACTGTATCTCTTAACAACAAACAAGAAACTTGCTTCTGCTGACCAGTGGGATCATTAATTAAAGAGACTGCAACAACTGTATAAAGGTGTAAAAGAGAAGAAATCAAAGGCTAACCAGTCCAGAACCTGATCTGAGCTACAGAGAAGAATTCTAATGTCACAGATCAGTATTATACAGCCCCAAAATAAAGACTGAGAAAGTCCCCATAAGGAGAGGATCAGCCTTCTCTCATAGAGTCTCCTGGATTTCTAAACCTTAAGAGGCTGAAGTGTCTTTTAAGTTAGCAGTCCTTAAAACACTACCAAGCACTTCCCCCAATCGCTTATATTTTATACAGCCTAATTAGATAAAAATTGAGCCCCATTAATTATTGCTACATAAATATAACAAAGCCTGTAAGTTTTTCTTTTTTTCTTTTTGAGACAGAGTCTCACTTTGTCACACCTGGTAGAGTGCTATGGCATCATAGCTCACAGCAACCTCAAACTCTTGGGCTCAAGTGATTCTCTTGCCTCATCCTCCCAAGTAGTTGGGACTATAGGCACCCACTACAATGCCCTGCTATTTTTAGAGACAGGGTCTTGTTCTTGCTCAGGCTGGTCTCAAACCTATGAGCTCAGAACAATCTCGCCTCAGCCTCCCAGAGTGCTAGGATTACAGGTGTGAGCCACCACCCCCAACTCTCTACGTTTTTCATTAGTCAGAATCCTAATTTGCATACATCTGACATCCAACCTTGTTTTGTGAAATGCCTCCTTATGCCCTCCAAAAGGAACTTATGGCAACATTTGTCATATGCATCACTTGGTTTCATACCCAACACAATGTAGATGTGAATTCCTTAAAGAAGGAGACATTGATGCTTAGTGAACTCAGGTACCCATGGCTTTCTACGGCCCTCTGCACAAAACAGACTGCTTATTAAACTAGAAACTCTCCTGCTAATCACCCTAAATCTCAAACACTCTCCTCATTCCTCACTATTCTCTGCAGTAACTAAAAACTCACCCGACTAGCTCATGCCTGATGCTCCTCCTTCACATAAGCTATTACCCCAAGGAAACGTTCCAGCTTCTCCAAAGTAACCTGGAGATGAAAATCGCTGGCAGAAGCCAGAGTCGCTTTGCTGCCACATGCACACGCTGCGCTCACTGAGAAACAAATCCTGTTTCATTTGCCGGAATTCTGCTTTTTGCCTACCTATCTTCTGTAAGGTTTTATGGCATTCTCTGTAAACCACAGGCAGTGGTTACAGACGTCCAGCTTACTACAACTTGCACTTACAAACGGAGGCTGTTACAGTAAGTCCCCGAGTTACAAACATCTAACTGATGTGTAACTCTCACAAGCTCTTACAGGTAACAGGTAAATGTACCTATTCCAACTTACATACAAATTCAACTTAAAAACAAACCTATGGGACCTCTTTTGTAATCTGGGGACTGCCTATACATTCCTAGAATCCCATCCAAATCTCTAATAGATAAAAGAAGAAATTCCGTGTGGAATTGTGGAGAGGGCAGAAGGGAGTGAATGCCAAGAGGAATATTTTAACTTGGATTAGGATTAGGGATCCACCTTGTCCCAACAAACTTTCCTAACACAGAACTGAACCATTTAGCAAACTCCAAGTTGTAGCACACACTTCCAGTGCTACAAAATTTTCTCTCTTCAAAATTTACCTCCTTGGTGCCTGGCCCAACACAGGTCTGATGGCCTCGATACTTTATGTTCTGTTAGCATTCGCATCAATTTATGCATTTTTATGGTCTCATATATACACAACTAGATAGACACAGATAAAAGTATCTTGCCTCTGCACTTAGGATTTAAAAAACATGAATCTATTAAGATAGAAGTCATATATCTGGTATTTTCTCTAAAAATTTAAATATAATATTCTGCACAAAGAAATCAGAGACAAAATGAAAATCATTCTATTTGGGTATAAATGACAGATACAAATTCCCTGCATGAAAGATTACTTGTTGCTGTCCTAACAAGATGGATAGCCAGGAACATCGTATCACCCCCCTCTGCAATGACCCTCATCTGTGCTCTGTGATTCTCTCCAAGTCACAATGGTCTCAACATTTCCTGAGCACTGTCAAGGTGTCAGGTATTGTGCTAGACCAACAACTAGAGAAAAAGACCAGGAATAGGCCCGCACTCAGAGCTTGGAGCCTAGGGGAAACTAGTCAGTCCTCGTCTGCCTGGAACTCTGTACACACCCACGGCTCTCCCAGGCTGCCTGCACCACTGACACCCATAACTGCATCCTCCTCATAGCCGCTCCTCTGTCACTCCCACTGCTGCCCTTGCCGTATCAGACCTGGGAAGTCCCTTTCCCTATGCCCTATGCATGTTAGCATTGTAGTTCTTCTCAGTCCAAAAGGAATGGCAAAAATTGCATTGTCAATTCATCAAGAATTAAAAAATAGTTTGCTCCTGGCTGAAAACTAATACGAACATGAAGAGCAGAAAAACGTGGGATGTAGAGGGCATATGTATACAAAGCAGGAAGCCAACCCTAACTAAAGAATGCTAAGTACTAAGTATATAGGCCCAAAGGATGGCTGGGTCTAAATGGGGTAGGAAAGTAATTCTCGGAGTATCCCCAAACCACAAATGTTGCCTCTGAAAGATCACCACTCTAGGAATGCAGTTAGGAAACAGTAAGCTCCAAGGACAGCCACTTGCATTAGAACCAAGTGGTTATCCCTGCTCCCCATCCTATAAGTGAGGTATGAAGCTGAGGCCCACGGGAGGGTGGTGAGGTGATGTCCAGGGGCTTGGGCTAATGCCCAAGGCAAATGGTCTGCGCAGGCAGAGGCGAGCGCTCAGAGCAGGCAGAGAGCAACGCACCTGGCCTTCTTGGACTTCGTCCTGGCTGTAGAGTCAGCACAGCTCCTCTTGTCTTTGGCCTCCCTGGGGCCCGAGGCCTCCCGGGGCTTCCGCGTCTTCTTTGCTCCGTCCTTCTGCTTCGGCTCCTTGGGCTCCTTGGCCTTCCTCTGCTCCTTGGCCTTCCTGGGCTCCTTTGGCTCTCTCGGTTCTCGCCTCCTCTTTGGCTTGGGCTCCCTCTCCTTGCCTCCCTTTGCGGCCTCTTGCTCTCCTGGCTCCTTTTTCTTCCGTTTCTTTTTCACCCCAGTTCCTCCTCCTCCACTGTCCTCCGTCCCATTATGGGATGTCGTTTTTCTAGGAAACAGGGTGGCAGCATCCTCCTCAGCGGTGTACAGGTCCTTCTGGGGCAAGTGACTGGCAACATCTTCAATCTTCTCTTCCTGATCAGTGCTGCAGTCAAATGGTGATGGGGATTTGTAGTCAAAATTGACAGAGGCATCAGACATTGGGGAGTGATTCAGAACTTTTAAACTGGACAACTGTAAAAGAAAGAGAAACGAGTTTATTACCCTTCCAATGCACCTTCTCCATACAAAGAGCAGCATTCAGTCTGAACACAGACATTTGTTCAGCAAATATTTACTACTATATGTTATTCTAACTGTGCTAGGCCGGGGGTTGCCCTTACAGAGCTATACCAAAGTCTTGTTAGCATACTGCACTAAAAAAACAGCACAGAAAAATGTGAAGAATTCCCACATTATATAGAATCTGAAACACCTTTTAAGCTTCCCATCTAAAATAGGGAACATTATAGTCTCCTACAAAACACCTTTAGATGCCACTAGCAGACACACCCTGTGTTATTGAAGTAACACACAAAAGTTGTTCATGTGTAAGGGTGCAGAGTCGAATTCAGTGCTGCTTTACCGCCCCAAGTCTTCCTTCTCACCTATTGCCAAGCAGCATCAACATTCAGCTTGGGTAGTAATTCTCAACAAAAGTCAGGATCATTCAACTAAAAAATCATAACTATAAAGGGTGATGTCCTATATGATCATCTAACATAGTTACAGATCGATCACCAAATAGCCTTTGGCCATTTGCAAAAACACAAACTACCTACACACGTCTAAGATGAAGCTTTATTGTGATAGATGCCATTAGAAAGGAGGTGTCGCAGCTGCTGAAGGCAGCACTACAAAGGAAGATTCGAAGCCGGTTTTGAGTATCGTCAAATCAAAGTACAGCTTCTCCAGGTGACCACTTTTAAGGAAGCATCCCTCTGGAAGTAGAAGTTAAATCTCATTCTTTCAGGTCTGATTTTACAAAAAATATTTACCATTTCATAACCTAGCTAAGGTTGACACCAATCAGGCAATAGGGTGGGTGTTGGTTTCAGAGAACAGAGATAAGAAGAGCCTAGGAGGGATAAGCAGGATTTCTAGGAAGATGGTTACAGTCATCTTTGGATAATGCCTTAGAAACAGCACCATTTGTGAGGCGCCTTTTCTCCTGACGAGAGTCTGGCGTGTGCTAAAGGGCACAGACACCTGCCCGGGTGGTATGGCTTCCCTCCAATGTGCCAGTTACCCCATCTGTGCTCAGACTTCCTCGCCCACCCTGGGAGCGATGGAGACTACAGAATTTAGCTGCATATTTCCCCTTCTGCTTCTTCCAGTCCCCTTCCTTGTCTGATGCTCCTAAACATAGCACTGAGAATACCAGGAGAGAAAGATGAAAGAGGAGAAATAGTTTTTTTGGATCTTTATCATAAAATATAGTCTGACCTCATAAACAAGCCTAAATCCAAAGGGAATTGGTGATTCTGGCAGGACTCACTACTGAAAAAAAAGAGAAACAATTTGGTTTGACCACCTCATTACCAACTGTGTACTTAAGATGGTTTATAAAAAGGAGCTAAGTAGACATAAAAGGAATTTAAAACAGAATACAAGAAAATGGTTAAGACGATCAAATTTATGTCGTGTGTTCTTAGCACAAGGCAAGATGAAACCCAGCAGTGGGGTGACAGGTGAACAGGTAACCAGTTAAAGCTCAGATTCTGTAGGCTATATAGCCAACTTTGGAATATTATCAAATTCTGTGCCAGGAACACTTGGTCATCAACCAGACAATAAGATTTTGCTTAGCATGGAAGGATGGACGGACTAAAAAAGCAAGACACAGGTCTAGTTACTAAAAAAGCTTTCAAAGGTAACACATAAAAGACACAATTCTACCAGGGCAGCTCTCCGTAGGTCTGAGCGAGCTCTCTCTCCAAACTCATGTCCAGGTCTCTTTTCTGAAGGTTAAGCTCTCCAAAGAAGCTGGAGACAGGTGACAGTAGGGGTTACACACAACAGAAGCAGCTAATATTTACTGAACACATACCATATGGACACACGAGGCAGTACAGAAGGCCAGTTTCATGTTCACTAACCTGTAACAGTCCCACCAGGTCAGCATAAAGAGGCGCATTTTGTATACAGTGAAATGGAGGAGCAGTGAGGCTAAGTGATGTGCCCAAAGCCACCAGCTAGCAAGTGGAGGTGCTTGGATTTGAACTCCCCAACTATTTGAAGCTAACGCTCCTTCACTGAGCACCGTACGAACTGCTAGGCAAACTACCATGACTTAAGGCCCCCAGACCAGCAGAAGGAAACTTGGTTAGAAACGTTAGATGTGATGGCATAGACAACCACTGTGGGTAAGGTCATGCAGTGCTTTATAAAATTAAACATACCTATATGATGTCCCAGCGATTCTATTCCCAGGAATCACAGGTAATTGTCTACTGTGCCCCCTCATCTTACAGATAAAATAATTAGCTCAGAGAAATGAAGCAAAATGCCAAGGTTATACTCCTGGACAGCAGTAAGGCTGTGCATACTAATGGGAGAAGGGAAACCCAAGAAACACAGCAATACTGAAAAGAGGAAAGTATCCCCAAAGGCAACCCATAGTAATAAAAACATATGAAATTATAATTGCAAAAGTCAATAATCCACCAGAAATGTTTTTGTTTTTATTTTTATAGCACCTTGTTGGGAGCTTGGACAGCCGGGCACAGTAGCTTATGCCTGTAATCCTGGCACTTTGGGAGAACTACTTCAGGCCAGGAGTTTGAGACCTCCATCTCTAAAAATTAGTTGGGCCTGGTGGCCTGTAGCCCATCTCCTTCAGAGGCTGAGGCAGGAGGATCACCTGAGCCCAGGAGGTTGTAGTGACCTATGTAGTGAGGCCACTGTACTCTAGCTGGGACAACAGAGCAGGATTTTGTCTCCAAAAAAAAAGATGATGATACAAAGTATTTCTTTCATGTATCTTAAAGGGGAGGGGGGAAGAGCCTAAATAAAGTCTCTGTTTCAGCTTCAACCAAGAAAGATATTAAGGGCGACGCCTGTGGCTCAAAGGGGTAGGGTGTCAACCCCATATGCTGGAGGTGGTGGGTTCAAACCCAGTCCCAGCCAAAAATTGCAAAAAAAAAAAAAAAAGAAAGAAAGAAAGAAAGATATTAAATGTCACTTTGAAAATGGCCTCAAAAGAACAGGTCTGGCTCGGCGCCTATAGCTCAACCGGCTAAGGTGCCAGCCACGTACACCTAAGGAGGTGGGTTCGAATCCCCAGCCCAGACCCGCCAAACAACAATGACGGCTGCAACCAAAAAAAAATAGCCGGGCGTTGTGGCGGGCGCCTGTGGTCCCAGCTACTTGGGAGGCAGAGGCAAGAGACTCGCTTGAGCCCAGGAGTTGGAGGTTGCTGTGAGCTGTAACACCACGGCACTCTACCCAGGGGGACAGCTTGAGGCTCTGTCTCAAAAAAAAAAAAAAAAAAAAGAACAGGTCTGAGAGAATTGACCACAGGTGCCAATAATATTTTACATTAACATCAATAACTTAAATAAATGGAAATGACAAAGATGAAGTGGAGTAGGGCCCACTGATAAAGCATGCAACCATGCTAGCTCATAAAGCTGCATCAAAGTAACAGAAAGACGACAGCCCAAGGCAATGGTTCCTAGAGATTCAGGGACAAACCTGGGCTCTCTTCTTAAGAATCAGTCAAGTACTTGAACCTTAAAATAGATTCTAAGTAAGAAAATTGCGCAAAATACCTACTATTTGTTACAGAATCCTCTTCATCAGTTATAACCTTAGTAAGCTTTTTTCCCCAAACATTTTCAACAGGAAGGCCTGGAAATATAATGTCCTAAATGTAAACTATTAAACTGCAGGACATCAGATTGAAAAAAATTAAACAAGCATATGTCACTCTACTTTTTTTGGTCTAGAAACATAACACTGCTGTCTGTATGAAATGCATACACGGACACCTGACAATGCCACTTCAGTGGCTTCTAAGCTGGTATGATTCTCTACCCAACTGCCTGAGGAATGGGGGGGGGGGGGAGATTTTCTTTCTTTCTTTTTTTTTTTTTTTGGAGTTTTTGGCCAAGGCTGGGTTTGAACCTGCCACCTCCGATATATGGGACCAGCGCCCTACTCCTTTGAGCCACAGGCGCCACCTGAAAGAGAGATTTTCATTCTCACTCAAGGAAACAGTATTTACTGATCAATTAAAAGTTTCTTCAAATATTGGCATGGCAAACAGATATACTCAGAGTTTTAAAGGTGGAAAGAGAAAGCAGTCCCAAGTTGAGATGACATTTCCCCCCCACCAAATTTCTTTCAAAGAAAAATTATAAAGTAATAATATGCTATTACATTCCCCCAGTTTTTCCTAAAAAGTATACACACATTACGTGAAATAAAGTAATTATGAAATTTATGTATTTTTCACCTCAAACTATAGTCATCAAGATTAGTGACTTCTATACTTTAAAGGAGTACAGTAGGTTCCTTATATCTACAGGTTTTCAGTCTGTAGACTAAACCAAATGCAGATCAAAAACATTTGAAAACAGGGCTTGGCGCCTATAGCACAGCGGTTACAGCACCAGCCACATAAATCAAGGCTGGTGAGTTTGAACCCAGTTTGGGTCAGCTAAACAACAATAACTGCAACCAAAAAATGGCTAGGTGGTGTGGTGGGCACCTGTAGACCCAGCTACTTGGGAGGCTGGGACTGGAGAATCGCTTAAGTACAAGAGTTGGAGGTTGCTGTGAGCTGTGACACCACAGCACTCTCTACCCAGGGTGAGAGATTCTGTCTCAAAAACCAAAACAAACAAAAAAACCTTGAAAACAAAAATAATACAAACTTAAAAAACAACACAGTATAATAACAACTACTTACATAGCATTTATATTATATTAGATAATATATGTAATCTAAAAATGGTCTGAAGTATTAGGAGGATTGTGTAGGTTACACGCAAATACTATGCCATTTTAAATAAGGGACTTAAGGATTCTTGGATTTTGCTACCCATGGAAGGTCCTGGAATTGATACCCCATAGAAACTGAGGAATGACTGTATAAAGAAAATCCCCAGAAAGGGAGAAAATGTTTGCAGATCAGCTGTCTGAGATGAACTAGTATTTGGAATATATATAACTCAATAACAATAAAAAGACAACAAAATTCAAGACCACAATGAAAGACCATTTCACACTTACTTGATAAAAAAGAAACAATAAAAGTTTTGCCAAAGATACAGAGAAACTGGAATCTTCATATATTTATTGTTCATGGAATGTAAAGTTCCTCAAGAAATTAAACACAGAGTTAGTGTATGATTCAGCAATTCTATTCCTATATATACCCCAAAAGAACCGAAAACAAGTGTTCAGAAATTTATACACAAATGTTTGCAGCAGTACTATTCACAACAACCAAAAGGGGGAAGCAACCCAAATGTCCAGAAACAGATGAACAAATAAACAAAAGTGGTATGCCCACGTGTGGAATACTACTCAGCCATGTAAAGGAGTGAGGGGCAGGGGGCTCACACCTGTAAATCCCAGCCCTCTGGGAAGCCGAGGTGGTGGACTGCTTGAGCTCACAGGTTTGAGACAGCCTGAGCAAAAGCAAGACCCCACCTCTACTAAAAATAGAAAAGCTGAGGCATGAGGATTGCTTGAGCCTGAGTTGGAGGTTGCTGTGAGCTATGATGCCCTATCACTCTACGCAGGGTGACAGCTTGAGACTCTAAAAAAAAAAAAAAAAAAGGAGTGAAGTACTAGTATGTATTATACCAAAGGCCACACACTGTACAACTGATGTACAGAAATGCTCAGAGAAAGCAAGCCAAACAGACAGAAGGTAAGTTAGTGGCTGCCGGGATGATGAAAGAGGGAATAGGAAGTGTCTGCTAATGGGTATAACGTTTCTTTTGGGAGTGAGGAAATGTTCTGTAATTAGACACTGGTGGTATTTACACAAGCCCATGCATATATTTTTAAACCACCACTACACTGCACAACTTCAAAGGGTAGGTCTTACGGTATATAAATTGTTATCTTGATTTTTTTCTTAATCAAGGCTATACTGAAAGTGGTCCTCTTACACACTGCTGACAGCTAATAACAGGCTTCTTTGTAGGAGAATGTAGCAACAGTAGTGACTTCTTATCATTTCATATTGCCTCAGCATCCATTGTGAATCTATTTTGAGTATCAGAAGCAGGACTCGGTCAGTTTCTAGTTCTCTATCTCCTCCCCATTTCTCAAGGTGGTCAATCCAAATATCTGCCTATACAACAGCTTTCTGGTGACCACCTCCCTACGGGACAGCTAGAGACACCCTACTTGACTCGCCTTGTGCTAACTGCCCAGATACGCCACCAGGACCACTTCTCAGTCACAGGGTGACTCCCTGCAACTCATGCCTGCTTGCTCTAAACCAGTGATTTTCAGCTGGTATACATGGCAACCAGCATGCTATGAGAGGATCTTAGGTATACCCTGAAAAAAAAATTTTTTTTATTAGAGACAGAGTCTCATTATGTCACCCTCAGTAGACTGCCATGGAATCATAGCTCACAGAAACCTCAAACTGTCGGACTTAAGTAATTCTCTTGCCTCGGCCTCCCAAGTAGCTGGAACTACAGGCACCCACCACAATGCCTGGTTATTTGTTGTTGCTGCTATTGTTGTTTTAGCACGCTGGGGCTGGGCTTGAACCTGCCAGCCCCGGTGTATGTTGCTGGTGCCCTAACCACTGAACATAGGCACTGAGCCCTCAGCCCCATTTTTGCTTTTTTTTTTGAGATAGAGCCTCAAGCTGTCCCCCTGGGTAGAGCGCCGTGGTGTTACAGCTCACAGCAACCTCCCACTCCTGGGCTCAAGCGAGTCTCTTGCCTCCGCCTCCCAAGTAGCTGGGACCACAGGCGCCCGGCACAACGCCCAGCTATTTTTTGGTTGCAGCCGTCATTGTTGTTTGGTGGGTCCGGGCTGGGGATTTGAACCCGCCACCTTAGGTGTACGTGGCTGGCGCCTTAGCCGGTTGAGCTATAGGCGCCGAGCCCCCATTTTTGCTTTTTAAAAATGCTATACCAACACTAGCTTTTGAAAATGATGTTTTTTAAGTCTGCAAGGTTCATATCAAATATTAACCATCCTTTTGTCCCAGTGACAGAACTGCATTAACTCTCCTCCTTTTTATTATCTGCTCTCACCCCTCTCCCCCCGGTAGAACGTAAGCCTCGCCAGGCAGCGATTCTGTAGTGGCTGCTCACATCTGGCTCGTGGTATAACTCACCTATGGTTACTGGATGAAACGAGTATATGCAAACTTGAAAAAAAATTTTAAAAGTCTATGAAATTGTACCTGTAAGCAAAAATGACAACAACAAAGACCTGTGCGCAGAACAAAGAATGAAAGAAAATAAACGAAAGGTTAATGGTAATCATGTGAGGCTGCGCAGATTTGGTTTTCTTCTTAACAGACATCTAAAATTTCGACAATGAGAATGTATTACTTTCGTGGTATATGTAATAGAATGACTTTCACAACATGTGACAGAAAAATTTAAAGACTTCAATAATAAACAGGAAAAACTGTTGTTGAACAATTCACGCTCCCCCAAATCATCAGGATTCAAGAATAAAGGCAGATCAGAGGTGCCAGCACTGTGATTACACCTGGCTGAAGGGCAGGGCAGAGTGTACCTGCGCTCAGGCTGGAGAGATCACGCACTGCGCGACTTTCACTCAGACCTCTGTCTTGGCACCTCTGGCCCAACGTGGAGCAAGCCTGCCCAGCACCGGCTGCTGGGCAGCGTTAAGTCTTCTACCTTTCCCAGCAGGGAGAAGTATTCTATGTCTGGATTTACTTAGTATCAACGAATTAGCTAAACATAAAAACGAGGAGAACAGCTTATCAAAGTTTGCAACCTTCTATCTTTTTTAAAAGTCCAAATAATAAAAATGAAAATTCAAAGAAAGAAGTAACACGAGTTTGTGGACAGTATTTGTAGCAAAAGTTATTTCCCAATTAAATTAGGATGGTCTTATAATTTCACCTTTACTTTCCTCCTGAAGGACTATTATTGTTAGAGGCATTTGACTATGAAATCACTAAATGCTGAAAAACCCACGTATCTTTTCCTTTGTTTTACTGTAATCATACTGTGACTTATTCATTCAGCAAATACATTTGGGCAGAGTCAGTCAGGGAAATGTAAGAAGGGGCAGGAACAGCATCTGTCCAACCACTTGCTCATGTATCTCTTTTCCCTCTCTGGTTTTATTTTATTTACTTATTTTTCCTGCATTTGGCATACACTATCCCTGACTTAAGAGTCTTCTACAATATGATGAGGTTGTGGGGATGTAACCTCCTCGTAAGTCAGGGAACATCTGTGTTCAATTCTATCTCTGCTGAGCAGTCCTGTATTTTGGGTGATAAAGCAGGTATTTTCATCCTGCTGTGGTCCTCATATAGCCACAGCTGGTTAGAATTAGGAGAAGAAAAGTTCAGGTATACTTGGATATTTGTCCAAGAAAAATTCCTTTAAGAATGAATTAGACTGCCCAGAATGAATGGAGGAAGAGAGAAGAGGGAACCTGACTGGAACGTTAATAACTTAAGGGACCTCAGAGGAAGAAGAAACAGGTCAGTAACAGGTGGGAAAAGTGATTAAAGCATGGTGTCACGAAAGCCTGAAGCAGAGAACCTTTCAGAACAGAATGACCACAGAATGCTTCTGAGAAGGAGCTAAGTCAGGAACTAAAGAGTCATCAACAGATTTGGCAGTGTACTGTTTGTAAACCCTTTCTAAGCCAAAAGCCTTGAATCTGGCATTTTTAGCCCCCACTTCTACTTCTATGTTTTTTGCATTTAAAACGGGGGGGGGGAGATTGGGGGAGTATATTTTTCTTTTATAATATTTCCAAAGAATTAGACATCTGACTTCTCCAAATCTACAAAGTCAATCTAATCTCTGTTAACTCCGCACATTAACAAAAATGAGGGGCTGGGCTCAGCGTCTTTAGCTCAAACAGCTAAGGCACCAGTCACATACACCGGAGCTGGCAGGTTCAAATCCAGCCCAGGCCCGCCAAACAATAATGACAACTAGAACCAAAAATTAGCCGGGTGTTGTGGCGAGCGCCTGTAGTCCCAGCTACTTGGGAGGCTGAGGCAAGAGGATCGGTTAAACCCAAGAGTTTGAGGATGCTGTGAGCTGTGACACCATGGCACTCTACCCAGGGTGACAGCTTGAGATTCTGTCTCAAAAAAAAAAAAAAAAAAAGAGGGGCTGGTAGATTATTAAATTTAAGTGCTGATGGGAAAGTATAGCTAATTTTACTAAGCAGTGAGTATTAGGCACTTTTTTTGGAAGCTTTGCATTTTATTTCTAACAACTATGGCTTTGGGCAAACTAAAACTCTAATTTTCTCATCTGCCTATGTAGAATGATGCTTATTTTGCCAACCAAGGCCAAGAGATATCTCTTCTAGAATTTTTAGGTGACATCTTCTCTAAGACAAATAGATGCTGAATGGACTTTAGTGGGCTGTTGAGGCTGTTTTCCTACCTCTTCATTCCAGGACCACCTGTAATTTTACTGTAGTTTGGGCTACCAGAGCCTCTAAGCAAAGAACTTAGGCCAACACTGGCTCATATTATTGCCACAAACAAAAGCTCAGGCAAGACCCTGGCTTAGAGCTAGAAATAATATATCCACGGATAGGGAATGGCTCTTTTATACAGTCACACCTAAGTACCCAGAATTGTTTCAATATTTTAAAGATAAAATGTATGCCAGTATAGATAATAACAATAATAGCTAATTCTACTAAGCAGTGAGTATTAAGCCAGATACTAAGCTTGAACACATTATATCACCAAAACAATCTTAAGAGGAGTTATAATATGGTTCCAATTATGACTCCATTTCATACAGTAGAAGTTTAAAAGAGAGGATAAATAACTCACGCAAGGTCACAAAGCTAGTTACAGCTAAGATCTGAACCCAGATTTTAATTCTCAACTACTTCACAGCACTGCCTCTTGTTTTGGACACAGAAATAAGAAACAGTCAGAACCTCATACCACCTCTATTGTTTCCATCCCCCAAGACCACTGTATCTCCTCAATCTTTCCCCAGATAACTGTCAAATCATTTACTTTTCCCCTTCTATCCATTTTTTCACAAATCTACCTGTTCTTCAGATGAGATGAGAAGCACCTTAATGCACAATTTAATAGAAGCTACATTAAATAAGTCACTTCTAACAGTTTTGACTTCACCCAGAGAGTGGCAAGACGACGGTTAATGAGTATCAAACATGGACTTGGCAGCTACCAACAGACCTACAACCACCGGCCTTAAGAACACATTTTGTTAGCAGGGGGCACCACTATTTTGCTCATCCCTGCGCAATGAAAATGTTGGACTCTTTGTATCTAAATATTATGTAGTTCTTAGAACCTTGTAAAATTTATCTACAACTATGCTAATCATAATGGACTGAGGGACTGATGTGAGATAATGATAAAGTCACAACTATACTAAAAATGGAAAGAAGGTTCTGTTGCTCTTCTATTTTCATAATACTTTAATCCTTTGGGCTAGTTTTCCACAGTGTGAATCAAAGTAAGGTAGAAGAAGACTGTTCTGCACACTCCCGTCAACACTGTGTACTTGTGTGTGAGCTAAACCCGTGACGGATCTAAATCTTCCATCACCACTTTGAAGCTGCTCCAATGACCCGGCCACCACGGCTTCCCAGACCCACCCCCCCAGTCAAGACAGGGCACGAGGCAATTCCATTCAATTTTTCTAAGTAGTCTTCTTTATGTCAATGTTTTCTATATGTCAATAGAGTTAAAGACTCTTTCCTCAAAGAACTGAAAAATGTGCAGCTTATTTCCATAAAAAATAATAGTTTCATCACTGTCTCATGACTGTTCGTGATATATTTAATGACAACAGTGAAATGAGCTGAAAAATTTTGTAATATACAATTACAAATATTTTAGTTAAGATTGTACCAACTTACATACGAGTTTGGTCTTATAAATATGAAAATAAATATACTGTCAACCCCCAAGATTCTAGTCTGGATGGACCTCTGAGGCCATCAAGCCCAACACTATCATCTCATGCTAACAGTCAAGTAAACAGCCTTCCAGTCTCGAAGGCATGTTATAAGAAAGCACTGAATGCTCCAATTTCTTTTTAAAACATGATTCCAGGGTGAGGCTATTTTGAATCTTGGTTTTACTGGACAGTTTACTGATAGGTACCCTCTTTATACATGTTGGAAAAGGCCTTTCAAGGACTCCCACTCTGACTTCTGTTAGCCCAGATGGTCTTCAGGGCCTTCTGTGGGATGAGGCTGAAAAGTCTCAGAAGGGAATTATTTACTCTTCCGTATTTTATCTTCAACTTTGCTATTCTTCCTCTTTTCACCATTCTGAATTGTGGCTCATGATTCAGTGATCCACATGGCGGTTAACATCTTCCTAGAGATCTGAGTCCTACCACGCGCCCGCCCCTGAGCACAGCTGGGACCAATTCTGTCCAGAATTTACAGGCCAGCTAACTCTAGCAGGCTCCTTTATCCTATTTCACCTCTGGTTACCACTCAGAATTCAGCACCTCACTCCAGGACTTCCCCCTGTTCTCCCTCCCCTCTATGGGCTACATCTTTCCAAACCCACTCATATGTCATTCTTTTCCTGTCCAACCCAATGTTTCCTCCTGAGTCCTTTGAGGCAACGTTCCTGAAACCTGCTCTCTCTAGTCTAGAAGAAGCCACTTCTTTAACAACACTCTCAAACTGTTTAGCGGGGCTGGCATTCCCTTTGGACCCGTACTCCTCAATTCCAGAGCATCACTTTCCACCCACAATATAAAACTCTGGCTCTTCAAAGGCACGTGACATCCCCTACTTTAATTGTCTGTCTGTAACCAGACTATAAATTTCTTTCCCTTTTTTTGGGTTTGTTTTTACAGTTTTTGGCCAGGGCCAGGTTTGAACCTGCCACCTTCAGTATATGGGGCTGGCACCCTACTCCTTTGAGCCACAGGCACCGCCCACTATAAATTTCTTAAGAGAAAGACTTTTTTAGTTACTACTGAACCTGGCCCCAAGCAGAACTCAAGTTTTCTTCAATAAACAAATGCTGAAAAAACTCAACAAATATTTGTTTAGTGAATAAATTGTATCCATATTCACTCGAGGGGGAAAAAAACATGGTGATTTCTTCAGCGTATCTGAAGAAAACTGTTCCCACTCCACCTTTCTGTTTTCTAGAGCAGCTGAGTACGAAGGACTCTACTTACCCAACTCTTGGTCATGGAGTCAAAAGGCAAGGTTCTCCTGGAGCACCTGTCGGTGGCAGCCCCAAGTTTTAATTCCACTTAAAATACTACATATTTCTATTGCATTCATTGCTTATTAGCTCTTTTCTACACTGGACACATTCATCCAAAATCTAAGATTACAAGTACCTACAGCAGACCCCATGTCACATCCTACTTATATTTTATACTTTTCTCAGTACCACACAAGGAGCTGAGATGAATAAGCCAGTATCCCCACATCACAGGTTTGTCATCACTAACATTAGGCTGTGTCCCTGACAAAGAAGTATTTTCAGCTGTGTTACGTATCAATTGTTATACGGGTTGACAATGATTAGAGTTCACTTTTTATTTCTCTACCTAATATTTTTTTTTCTAACCTAAGACTGCTTAGTCATCTTTGGAGTTAGAATATACATATTTCTTAGAAGCAGTTTAGTTATTTAATAAAAAGTCTATAGCTCCCCCAAGTGATTAATTTTATGCATAAAACACTTTATTAAACTCCATTTTCCTTGCAATACTTCTTCAGGCAACATAAAGTCAATCTCTAACCCTGTGTCCTTAACATACCACTCCTGTTACGGCCTTTCTGGTTAATGAGAAGTGTGATTATGCGTTATTGAGTTTTGATTAACTAGTAACATCTATCATCTCAGGGTCTAATAATCTGAAAGTCTTTGCTAAGATTCTGAACAAAGAAATGAAGAATTCTCAAGATCAGATGCATTTACATGTTGTTTTTCTCTAGAGAAGAGGAAAAATGAATTAATAGAACTGAGGGTTTTTAAAGAGTGGATGTTTTGTTTGCTACTTCTAACATCTTAAAATCGGGGTAAGAAAAAAAGACATTTGCCGTTTATTTTTGCTAAACTGAAAGGTCTCCTTACCACCGACACACTGAATACCAATTACCTCATTTATCTATGATGTGAGGTATGTATCACTCCTCCCATTTAAGTGACAGAAAAACGAGGCTGAACGTAACCCAAAGTTATGCACCGAAGTGGTGGAGTTAAAGAATTTCAATCCTGTTCTGTTAAAATCAAAGTCCAAATTCATTCCAAAACACGGGCCTCTGCTCTGTCGGGCAATGAGTTCTCCATCCTAGAGCCTATACATTGCTTTAGCTGGAATGCAACGTTCTTTTTTCACTCTCTGCAACTTCTTCTCAATCATTTAGCATCGCCTAACATCAGTATTTGTAAGAGAAGCAGGATCAACTCTTCCTGAAAGCATATCTAACATTAACTTTTAAATGAAAAACCCCCACTCTGTTCATCAACATTACTGTGAGGTCTAAAACAAAAACCCATCAAACTGAGGCTACACCACAGCTGGCTGACGGACCAAAGGTTGTCTTACCCAGTAAGACCTCAAAAGATACCAGAAGTCATTTGGGGGTAACTGTTATAGAATGTTTTTACCTTTATAAAACAAAATAAAGAATGTTTTTAAAACGAAATATACAGATTGCTTTCAGAAATGTAAACCTGCTCACCTATCAAAACGGTAATAGTTTGGGGGGTTCAGGCTCTCACAGTTCACCAGATGCAAGTGCTATGATTTAAATCATGCCCTTTTGGATGGACGTGTAGGTTCTTTTCCATTTGTGTTATCATAAATAAAATAGCAATGAAAGCCCTGCACAGACAGTTTTACACACCTACGTATATTCATAGGATAAATTCCTGGCAGCCGGGACTGCATTCTCTGTAGTGTCTGCCTATCAACTGACAGCTCTTTACGGAGCTCGGACAGACAGAAACCCAGCATGTAGACAGCATTTACTCACTGCTCTTCCTGTTAAGAACTGGCAGCACAGGATGAGTCAATTATTTCTGATGACAGACCAGAGGGGGATCTCTTTCCATATCCCTAAGTCATCCTATATCTGACTAAGGCTCCCTGGACCAAACAAGAGAAAGAGTGGGTGGTCCCACACAACCTCTCTGCACAGAGTCCCAGAGAAAAGCAGGGATTCGGATTCCCCAGTTACCAGGCTGTCTTTCAATTGTGTAAAAGGAAAACCAGCCCATTGGAGAGAGCCTGTTTCTGAGAGACAGAGGCAGGTCTCTCTCTCTCACTTCCCTAAGCCAAGGATTCGGAGTCCTAGGGTTCCTTTGAATAAATAAGCATGGGTGGAGGGCACAGGAATATCAACTGAGGAAAGAGAGCCTGGGAAGATCACCACCACCACCACCACCACCCCGCCCCCAAGAAACCAAGTACCAAAAGCTCACATCCTTCTGCTTAGTTGGCTATTCCCTCCAGAAAAGCGGTTCTCAACCTGTGGGTCGAGACCCCTTTTAAACAGTGAAAATACGTTGCGGCATGAGGAAGGTTGAGAACCATTGCTCTAGAAGGAACCCATCCACAGATCATCATGTAAGTAAGAATGCTTTTAGTGTAATCAAAAGTCCAAAAGGATAAACACATAAACTAGAAAGAGGTGGTCACATCTCCCTTTAAGAAAAACTCCGAAAGCTGCCCCAAGGGAGGAAGCGTTTCTCTTCTACATAGCTAATTTTGAACAACATTCTGCGTATTTACACTTTTCATTACATTTATTCCTCTAAGAAAATATCCTGAGCAAGAAGAAAAATCCATATAGTAAGTCATGCAGAACAGAGCTCTCGGTTACTACATGGAGAACAGGAAACAGAGAGGAAGAATGCCAGCGGTTAAGAGGTGAGGCAACACTCCAGTCTCTCCTCTTTTTAAAGAGGTGCCAGACAGATGCATTCACTCAAACACGATCACTTACCTGCTTCTCTTTCTTCTGTATTTTCATTTTCATTTATTGAAGGAAGATACTTATTTCTGTAAAACATTAAAAAGGCAAAGATTATGATAAAACCAAAATAAAGCATTTTGATCATCTCCGCATTAACTGTGACACAGAAGGAAAACATGAAACGGAAGGTTGCTTCCACAGAACACCAACTACCCCTTGAGCCCTAAGTGTAGACCTAAGTCTATCTAACCCTATCCCAGACCCCAGTTTACTGCACCAGACAGGATGGAGTCAAAAAGACACTGTCTCAGCTCGGTGCTCGTAGCTCAGTGGTTAGGGTGCCGGCCACTGACACCAGAGCTGGCGGGTTCGAACCCAGCCCACGCCTGTTAAACAACAATGACAACTGCAACAATAACAACAAAAATATTTAGCCAGGCATTGTGGCAGGTGCCTTAGTCCTAGCTACTTGGGAGGCTGAGGCAAAAGAATAGCTTAAGCCCAAGAGTTTAAGGTTGCTGCAAGCTGTGACACCATTGCACTCTACTGAGGGCAACAAAATTAGACTCTGTCTTCAAAAAAAAAAAAAGATACTGTCTTTGTAGTTAAAATAATGTCTACAATAGATAAATTAAGAAATAGAAAAGAAAGCTACAAGAGTTCAAGGTCATTTTCTCCAAGGAGTGAGACAGGAGTTTGTATGAGGTAGGTGGGGCATTTCACCTGCATTTCATAACAACTCTCCTACATAATTTGATATTTTAAACTATGTGCACATATTACTTGACAAAATAAATTCCACTGTAATATTTCATATATATTTTTAAGTGACTGATTTTACTCTACTCAATACTTGAGCTCCCATCCCCATTCCAACTATAATGTCCTTTGTGACACTGAACTTTTTCTCATAAAAGACTTGTGAACACCCTGAGAGCACAGCAATTGGCTTTAGAAGTGCAAAAGGCACTGGCACATCCTAGGAAACAGAAAGAGCCATAGTCTATGCAAGGCAGGATGGTGGGGGCAGCCACACCATTAACTAGCAGTACCGCCTTGGGTCTGAAATTCTCACCTACAAACCATGGAAGGATCACAGCATCTCAGCCTCTGGTTCTAGCCTGGATGTAGGCTGACACTGTCTCATATTTAAGGTTTACTCTGATTTCCTGGTTATCCGACACAGCTATAGAAATACCACTCACTCAGAAAACCATACCAGGGGCGCACAATTATCCTTCAGTTTCAGAATTACTTCTCATTACTAAATGAATGTGATAGCAGGTATGAAGTAGAGCTTTAAGATTCAAGTGAGATAAGTATCTGAGGTGGTGGATCTGTCAATTTTATTTTAATCATTCCATACTGTGTCCATGAATCATAACATGGCTTCGTACCCCATAAACACATACAACCGTAACTTGGCAATCCACAGTTATAAAACAAGTTAAAGCGAGATAGTCCCAATTCTAAGTGAGTTCGTGGCGTGTTTGATGCAAACATACAAATGGAAGAGATGATTCCACTCATCCTTGGGACTATTATTACAGCTTATCATTTCCATGCCTGCCAGTTAGGATTTTTGTCCTCCCAAATAGACATTTTTCTATAAAAAGGACCATAAAATGCCATGGATTCTCCCCTGGAGAGACAAGTCTTCCAGGATACTGCTGTATGCAAAGAGCACAGTGGCCAAGCAGGCACAGTCAGGTCCTAGAGACCAAGGGGAAGGGGAGGAAGGCAGAGAACTGGCTCAAGCAGGAGAAAGAAAAGTCCAGTTAGTGACTGGGGCTTTTACGAATCACGGCAAGGGATTTGATAGAACAACAACTATTCAGCTCAAGAAAAGCATAAATTCCAGACAAATGGTAAGTGCTCCCAAACAGGACAGTTTAAAAACCATTCTCGGCTCGGCGCCTGTGGCTCAAGCAGCTAAGGCACCAGCCACATACACCTAAGGTGGTGGGTTCGAATCCCCAGCCCGGCCCACCAAACAACAATGATGGCTGCAACCAAAAAATGGCCAGGCGTTGTGGCAGGCGCCTGTGGTCCCAGCTACTTGGGAGGCTGAGGCAGGAGACTCGCTTGAGCCCAGGAGTTGGAGGTTGCTGTGAGCTGTGATGCCAT
>CAUYTI010131681.1:0-50075 GCA_963575145.1 Galago senegalensis | reverse complement strand
CAGCAACCTCCAACTCCTGGGCTCAAGCGAGTCTCTTGCCTCCGCCTCCCAAGTAGCTGGGACCACAGGTGCCCGCCACAATGCCCGGCCATTTTTTGGTTGCAGCCGTCATTGTTGTTTGGCGGGTCCGGGCTGGGGATTCGAACCCGCTCAACCGGCTAAGGAGCCAGCCACGTACACCTAAATACCAGTTTCAAGGAGAGTGGTGACTTTGTGGGGACAGGGGAGAAAGGAAAATGAAATTGGGGAAGGGTGTACAGGAGGCCTTGGGTGCACTGATGGATACATGGGTACTGTGAATGGTTCCAGAGGGCAGGGCTGTAGACCTTATGCTTCCTACATATTGGGATTTATTAAATTTCCTCTACCTGAAAATTTCTTCTGAGCTTAGATTTAAAAAGTCTCTTAAAAAATAAATTTAGCAGACTGTAGTGACAAACATAATGTGGTAAAATACAATCAATAGTCACCGGTGTATTTTTAGAAATCTGGCTGGAAATGGCATAATGTTAACACGAGGTAGTCTATCACAGGTGGAAACTGCCCTTCCCTCCAAGTAAATCTGCAGAGATGGATGAACTCTTGCAATCATCGGTGCATTTGGGGCGGGGCAGGAATCAGCTGGCATATATAATCTTAATAGAAATTTGTAGATGATGGTAATTTACATAATAATGAAGCAAATCCCACAGGTTTGGCGCATGGAACACTCACTATAGAGCCTATAATTTCTTAATTAGGTTCATAGAGTAGCTTTCATGAAATATGCATTTGTATGTTTTATTTTTCTTTTATAATGCAAGGCTAAAAATACATATGCAGCATTACCCTTGGAATGAACATCTTACAGATCCACAGCTCAGTCTTTGTGCAACGAATAGTAGCTTAAAATGAGAGCATTTGAAATATGTCTGCCTCTGTGATCCCCACGGCTTGACCTGCCTTCATCCCATAATTTTATATCATGATGGAGTCTGAAGATGAGCTCCATATAATTCATACAAACTCCCCAATTTTAGCTTATTTTGTCATATTCGATATTTTAGGTTTGGGCTTACTAAAATATTTTTTACATATGCTGCATAAGTATACTTACAATCTTTGTGTGTCTATGATATAAATAGAAGTATATATAAATATCCATTTCTACAGCATTTGTCTTCATAACAAGACCAAGCAGGAACAGTTTTGGTTTGTACACACTGAATATATAAGATTTTACATAACTTATTCTGTTATGTGGTAAGGAAATTCACTATAATGTGGCAATATAATTTCTTTCTTAAGTTATGTGGTACTTTAGTATGCAACCACATGAGAGTCTTCCTTTCCTATAGCAATTTCTAGGAAGGAGACTGTTTAACTTACAAGTAGCTATCAGAACTTATTTTCAGATGAACCTTTAATCACAACTCGGGCAGTTTATAAGGGAAACATTTAACAGGTAACATCCCAAGGCCAGAAGTGCCTTCCTTTGTGCCAAGGATTGAGGTGAGATTTGCAAGCTTCCTTTCCAAGCTTCTGGGTGAGGGACAGTATACACAAGTATTAAAAGGCATGTCTGGTTGGGAGGAAGGAATGGAGGGTTTCCTCTTCACAGGAAATCCCTGTCTAGGAGGACCCATCCCATGAAATGGGAGGTATGAAGATGGAGACTTCATCAAATGCCACCTGAGTCCAGGAAGGGCAAAGACAGAAATTGCCTGACTGATTCTAGCCTTGGGACAACATAACCCTATTGATTAAGGCAAATATCGCCCTATCACTGTCCTAGACGTCAATGAATTGTGGTTTTCATGCCTTGCATTGGGAGGAGCTTTTGGGTAGAGAGGTTAAAGATGTTCTCACTAACTCTCAGTCATTAAGTGGAGAGGCTGGGAGTTCTTTCTTGTACAGAAACAAGAGGGGGGTGGTGAGTTGATGTGGAGAGGTGATGTAAACATCCCTCTTCCACCACAATTTGGATTCAGTAGCCCCAACTGGAAGGGTATCCATTGAATTGGGGCCTCTGAAATATGCCATTCGTTCAATATGGTGGCAGAGGATAGACACAAACATTTGTTGAGCAACTATTATGTTCTAACAATTCTATATACTTATCAAATTTCAACATTATAATTTAGTACTTACAGAAATCAAGTGCAGTTACATCTCCCACTGAGGTTAGGATCTGAAGTTGGCTAGGAAGACATTGTGGTCAACATTATCCTTGAAAAAACCTTAGGAAAAGTGTAACACTGCTAAGAGGTTCTCTTGGTAAGCTCAACACGGCCGTGTTTTTCTCCAGCTTTAGAACAGAATTCTGATTTTTGCTTTTTAGTTGAACATGAGTAAAATAGTTTTCTGTTTAGGGAATATATTGTATATAAAATATGTTTTTAAAAACTAGAATTACATTTAGCCTAGTGAGATGCTAATACTATAAGAAGTAGTAAAAATGGGGGCCAAACAAGGTGCAGGCAGACATTGATGTTTTTTATCTCACACTCACCATGGACCACGCACTTACTGAGTGAAAGGGGGCAGAATGGTATTTCCTTATTTCTTAATTTTGATTTTTTTTAGCCAAGTTCACATAATTGAATTATTTAACTTGTGCATATGGTATGACTGCATTGTAATGGTGTATTATCTCGAGTCTCGGTGGCTTAACCCAACAAAGGCATATTCCCTACTCACAGAAAGTCTGGTAAGAGACAGTGACTCCTCAAGGCTGTTTCCATCCTGTGCCTTTGTCATATTATCTTGTAGCCTTTGTGATCAATTCTCCAGAGAGGAAGAGAGCTGAAAGGTCACACACTGGTTCTCAAATGGTTGGGCTCAGAACTAACACATGTCATATGCTCACAGTTCATTGGACGAAATTGGGGACATCATCGCTCTGACTTTAAAGGAGCTAAGAAATGTCAGAGAGCACATGGATATTCAGAAAGCAGTGAACGTCTCTGCCATGAATTGTTAATTTATTTAATAAGGAATGACTATGTGCACGTCATTGTTCTAAGCACTTTATATACATTATTTCATTTACTCTGTGAGTTAAGTAGTATTTTAATCTCCATTATAAGGTGTAAAGCTGAGGGCTGGAGTAGTGATTAGTCCAAAGTCACCCAATTCATAAATGATAGAGCTAGGATGTGATCTCTCCTTTATAAACCTTCAAAGCCACTAATCCAAGTATCTGTTATTGAGTCATACCTTACCCCTCTCATAGGCCTATTGGTCATGCCTAGAATTTAATGTGAATTGTGGTATATCTTAGCCATAGGATATGAACTGGTGTATGACAGTGTTTTTCAATCTTTTTTTTTTTTTTATCTCATTGCAGACTTAAACCTATAGTTAAACTTCCATGGCACACTTAATTTATGTTGGTTAAAAAAAAAGAGTAAAACAAGAGAAATACTTACTGTGCTTTGTTTGAACTTCTTTTGAAAATAGTTTAATTAATGATCTTTAACAATTTTCTAGGCACACCTAAGATCCTCTCACAGCACACCAGTGTGCCGTGGCACAGCGGCTGAAAATCACTGGTGTGTGATTTAGGTAACCTATCTGGTCCTGGGAGAAGTGTTTTCCAGATGTTCCTTTTGGATGTATATGAACATAGATTTTGTCCTCTCTGTCTCTTTAAACAAGGTTATTATCTTCTATTATTTCCTCTTTCCTCCCGAAATGTCTTCTTTTCTCCTCTCTTCTGTAACTTCTAACTTTTGACTTATCTGAGCATTAAAAGTCTATCCATGTTTACATGTCTACTGGAAAATAGAAAGATATTTTCAAGTGGGGGCCATGGCTAGGTCGGAAAGGACATAGTAAATGTTGGCCTGGGGTAAGGAGAAGAGGAGAAATTGAGTGGTAGCAACAATGAGTTGGATCACATTTTTTAGTTTATAGCAGGATTTATCCTGCACATCTCACTGGCTAAATTATTAACTAGACTGCAGGCTGCCCCGTAGGAAGGGAGATTTTGCTGAGTACAGAGGTTTGATATTAAAAGCCAAAGGAGGGTCATGCCCCAGAGAAGCTCCTTTTTTAAAAAGCGGATATTCCAGGAGTGGGTGTAATGACAAAGGGGAGTGTGGTCTGATGCTGTGAGGACACAGGGACATTTACTTCAATGGATAAGATGTTGTTTAAGGCTTGAAGTCTCACAGAATGTGATCCCAGAGCTTTGGTGAGAAGAAAGTGGCCAGATCTTGGAAGGAAGAGGCAGAAGTATACTCTACTGGGTCACGTTCAGATTCCGAGATTGCTGAATGGGACCCGAGAATTCTTTCTCAGCCCTCATGTTAGGAAAGACCATATTTCTGTAGGGTATACAGGAGCTACCCTTCTCTACTTAGAGTATTTCTTGGCAGCCTGATCGCCCGGGATCTAGGTGGGGTGTGTATGGCCATAAGGCAAAGGCTTGTATAACACTCTAGGCCAGGGGTCCTCAAACTTTTTAAACAGGGGGCCAGTTCACTGTCCCTCAGACCGTTGGAGGGCCAGACTGCGGGCCCCAGGATGAGTTGGCTGCTAAGCAGGACAGGCAGTGGTGGCAAAATCACCTGGCAGGCTGGATAAATGTCCTAGGCAGGCTACATGTGGCCCACGGGCCGTAGTTTGAGGACACCTGCTCTAGGCACTGTAGCTGTTACATGAGACAACTCCTCAAATCTCAGTGGCTTAACATAATAAAGTGTTCATTGGGATGGTTTGTAGGGGAAAGTCTGCATTACACAGTCAGTCAGGGACCCAGGCTTCTACCTTTTAGTGGCTTCATTATTCCCTAGAGCCTCAGAGTCCTCTGCTGTATCCTGTATATCACTCTGGAACATAAGGGAAGAAAACGAAAGACTGGAGGATTCTTGTGGCATATCTCTATAGGCCAGGCCTGGGGGTGGTGCACATTTATTTCCACAGTTCATGGGCCAGATCTAAGGTATTTGGCCACACCTAACTGCAAGGGAAGGAGGGATATGTAGTCTAGCTGTGTGCCCCAAAGAGGGGCTGGGTTTGGTGAACACCTTGCCAGTCTCTGCCACGACCAATATGAGCAGAAAGCTAGCATCTTCATAGAGTGCTCACTTATGTACCTGATGGGGACTCAGTAATTAGAACTACACACCAGGGGCCGGGAGAGCCCTAAGACTGCATGTCAGCCTCAAGTGGAGCATAGCTTAAGGCAGGGAACCCTAAACCCTTGACACCCACAGGCTACAATTCCCTAGTGTTAAATTAGTAGCCTTCTGGAAAGAAATGGCTCCCAGCCTATGAGGAGGTAGACAGTGAATTGTTCTGGAGCTTTGGGGATCTTTCTGATAAGTTTAGCAGTGATTGCAGCAAAGATTAAGGGAGAAGCTTCAGTAGGACAAGAGTTGCTAGATCCTGACGAACTTCTTGACACTATATTACCAATAGGAAGGTTAGGACATTGAAAGGATTTGTATGTTGGGGATGATGATAACAGCTAACCTTACGTAGTGTTCACTGTGCATCAAAAAGCATGCTAAATGCTTTACCTTCTCCATGTTCCTTCAGCTTCACCATTGTTCAGGGAAAATTCTCCCTGGTTCTTTTGGATTTGTGCATTCTTCCAGGCAGAGGCACTGACTTTCTTTGTTCCAGACTATCTTTTCAAGGATGTTTCTATTGAAAATAGTCTTAAAAGAGCTAGTAGATCCCCTCTGAAGCAGAAGGCAGATTTCCTTGCTGTCCAGGATAATACAGAGAATGTTTCCCTTTGGAACAAATGTTAGATGGGTTTGCTTTCAGGTCCTTTAAAAGGCTGGGATTTTCTAAGTTTGGGATTCCTCATCTGTGGCAAAAGCTCACTGTATAGACTATAAATTTTTCATCTTTAGCTTCAAAGAGACTGAGAGTATGAGGAAATCAAATCCTCTCTTCTTTCACTCCATATAATTTTTTTTTTCTTTTACTCACTTAGGAAGAGCTCAAGTTTACAGGTCTGTGAAGCCACTCAATAGTTCTTTCTTCAGATCACATCCCTCCTTACCTGCTTCTGCTTCCTGAAACTTAGGTAGAATGGCTGGAGCTCCAGCTGACATCCAGAGCCCAAGACAATCTTTACACAGGAAGCCTGAGCTAAAACAATTTCTCCCAAGGATTGGTTTGGTGGCTTGGTGAAAATGAGGGTATCGACATAGATTCTACAGGAATTAAAGTTTATTACATTAATTACACAAGATATATTGTCAGCACATGTCATAAAATTGGGTGATGTTTGGGAGCATGCCTTCTTAAGTCTCATCAGTTTCTTATGAAAGATAGGTGGGATTGCTAGCAAACATTTTTGCTAAGTCTCTTATATTCTCCAGCCATACTCCAGAATTCTGTGTAGCTTTTTCAGATGATATATGAGACTCAGCTACATTTTCTTTCCATGTCATGAGCACCATTTGCTGCTTTTCTCACAGGTTATATAATAATGAATAAATCTCACACATCTTAGATATTGTAACTGGGGAGAAGATAATCGCCTGGGGACTCCCACAGGGTCCACAGACTAAGAAGAACAGACAATGCTAAGCTCTACTACACTTGTTAAGGATGGTGAGGCAGAAAGATAAAGGCTCAGATTTCCGGTGACTCTGCAGAGCCGCCATGCCAGCCCTGGTTTGCTTTGGGTTTACTTCAGTGTGCATATATGATTCAAGGTAGGCTAAGTGCTGTAACAACTCCAATTTTGGTTGCTTAATGCAACGAAGGTTTATTTTCACTCATTCAAGTATCCAAGTTAGACATGTGAGTTGAAAGACTCTCCTGGAAGATTCTCTCAAAGTGGCAACACAGGCATCTTGTGAACCCCTATCCTCTAGGTCCTAAGGTCCCCTCCACTCAGATGGAAAGTGGATGATCCTTGTGGCAGAGTTTGTCTCCTGGTCCTGGAAGTGGCACCATCACTTCTACTTATAGCTCATTGTTGAACCGCAGTCACATGGATATACCTAACTGTTAGGGGGTCTGGGAAGTATAGTTTGACTGTGTGTCCAGGAGGCAAAGGAATATGGTTTAGAA
Source organism: Galago senegalensis (assembly GCA_963575145.1). NCBI lineage: Eukaryota > Metazoa > Chordata > Mammalia > Primates > Galagidae > Galago > Galago senegalensis. Next base: position 43,052 of record CAUYTI010131681.1, on the reverse strand, counting down.
AATAACCAGCCAGTTTTTGCTGTGCTGAGAGAAGAGACCTTTTAATTTGTTTCAGCCATGTTTATTTCTAGCCTCTGTTCCCAGGAGCTAACCACAATTCCTAACTTATGCAATTGCATCAATTTCAGTATTGAACAGTTGCATATTATGTGTCAATATAATGTGATTTCTGAGAAATACACAAGCAAGAATAAATGATATAAAGATAATGCATATAATATTTAATATACATATATATTTATGTAAATGAAAAGACAATAGTCCAGGTAGACACATACCAAATTTTTTTTTGCAGTTTTTGGCCGGGGTTGGGTTTGAACGTGCCACTCTCAGTATATAGGGCCAGTGTCCTACTCCTTGAGCCACAGGCACTACCCACATGTCAAATTTTTAAAAGTAGTTATTTCCAGGAAAGGGAATAGTTTTAGATGAAATGGAACTTTTAATTTTTTGGTTGCAGCCGTCATTGTTGTTTGGCGGGCCGGGCTGGGGATTCGAACCCGCCACCTTAGGTGTATGTGGCTGGTGCCTTAGCTGGTTGAGCTATAGGCGCTGAGCCAGGAACTTTTAATTTTTAACCATATGATTCTATACTATCTGTTTTTCTTTTACAAAGTGAGTGTATTTGTATCTATAATCAATAAATTTGGAATAAAAGAACTTACACATATATAATCTTGGTCATTATGTCTTTTAAATAACCAGTATAATTCTGTACTCATGAAATATAAGCACCTTGGAGAGTTCACATGAGCCCGGAAAATGTTTGGATTATGGGAAAATCAGAATGGCAGCAAAGTTCAGTGACTCAAGAGGAGATAAAGGGAAGGAAGAAAATAGACATTTGGCAAATGAAAGTTTCTCTATTTCTAGTGAAGATAATCAAAGGGAAATGTGGTTGAAAATGCAAGATTAGGATTTAATTTAGACCCAAGAAGATATTTTTTCATAGTCCTGCTTGTTAAAAATTGGATTGGGTTATCATGGAAAGATGTGAAATCTCATTTCCCAAACACCGTTCTGTGGAAAGAAGGGCTTTCATTGTTCCATTGCTCCAGCTGGATAGAATTTTATCACTTTTGACTCTCTGGAGCATGATTGTTCTAGGTGAAATATGCTTTAAGGCTGTTTCATTCCTACTTATTTTGTAGCCTTTGTCTTTGCTTGCACTGTTGCTAGAGAACTGGATGGCACGTATTTATAGAGAGGGTGGGGTAGCCCGTAGTCAGACCTTCCCAGGTGGATGTATGGTGCTGAGGCAGTTGCCATCCTCCTCGGTGAAGTTCAGATACAGACTTTCACTATTGATTACATCTTGTTCTGCATTTTTTCATGTTCACTTTTTTTTTGTTCCTTTTCAGCTTTCTTAGGAGAAATATTTTGCTTATCAAGCATGGTGTGAATAAATGCTTAATTATCATCTTCATATTATACTGCGTGTAAGGCTAGTGTAGAATTTTCTAACTTGATAAATGTGTTACATTTACTTGTAAATTAAGGACATTTATATTACAGATGGGTGTGTCATGAGGGAATAAAAATCCATGCTTAATATCATAATGTCTTATCGGATACTTATGTCAAGCTTTCTTTTTTTTTCCAAAAAAAGATTCCTCAATTTTTAGATTTAGTGTTCACAATTCTATAGCACTGAAGGGCAAAATTAGAATGAGATAAATGAGCAAACTGATATTAACTCATTTGCTGGCTCCTGCTCAATCGTTTTTCTTTCTCAAACAGCTTGAGATTCACCCCTCCTCCACCTACATGGGGCTCAAGTATGTGTGTGTGGGGAATCAGTTTAAGTAATGAGATGGCAACAGAAATTTCAGATTCTTAAATAACATCTTTGGTTATATCTGGAAATCTTATCTTTTAATAAAATTGAGCAGAAGAGTTTTGAATTCAATAATTTTTATTTTATAAGGCCCCCTTATTCATTTTTACCTGTGATCTGCCTAAGCAGTATATCCCTCTGACAATTTATTACCTTTTAAGGCCATAAATTCAGAGGTCTGACAGTAAATCTGGACAAGCTCTAATATGCCTTGTGCCAACTGTAATTTAGCTGGTCCTTTGAGAGCTCAAGTTTTTTATTACCATAAATATTCTTCTGCTTTCAGGCGTCTCCTTGCTGACAATGTTGCCCAATTTTGAATCCCGACATCTTCATTTCAAAAGCCTGAATATGAAACTGCAAAGGTCAGGTTTCATTGTAATTGCAGGCTGTGGTGAAAAGACACCACGTGTCTTCGGACTGAGCTGCCACCCACAGCTTGCTTTGGAGAGCACAGGGTTTGGGGGAAATGTCACCCTGAAATTCCAATGAATGATTGTACCTGGCACTTGGATCATCAGGAAATATTTGGTCATATCTCACAGTGTCTGACTTTGTCACCACACAAAGAAGGAACGACTTTAAAGAGGACTCTGATTTAGCATACGTGAACATAGCATACTTCCCACTCCTGGGATGTCCTTTTCTCCTTTTTCTAATGAATGGCTTTCAGATCTTATCTCAGGCAACACAACTTTACCTGAGTGACCTCTTAGTACCTTGTATTTACCCGCAAAACAGGGATAATGATGTCTTCTCCCTCAGTCCCTGGGAAGATTAAATGAGTTTGCACACATCACATACTTAAAAGAGGGCCTGACACAAAGTAAATTCTCCACCATGGTTAGCTATTAATATGACCTCTATCACCGTAATAGCCGAGGCTGTCTGAGCAAGGCGCTTTATGTGATTCACTTGTATTTTCTTGTTTAATCCTTGCAGCAGCCTTGTTAGGTCAGCTCCACTGTCATTTCTCTGTGATAGTGGAGGAAACTGAAGTTAGAATGGTAACTTGTTCAAGGTCACAAATCAATGATGCATCCAGAATTTGCACCCAGGCATTCAGGCTCCAGAGCCTATGCTCATGAATGAAATCCTGGTGACAAAACTATGTAGCAAATGCTGCCATTGCCCTGCCTGTAACCTGTCACTCTTTCCTCTTCAGGGCACATGGGTCTAACTTCTAACTCCCAGCACCTGCATTTTGTTGCTCGATGACTCTCTCTGACCCCACGTCCTACTTTACCACTCAGGTACAAGATAGAAGGTGCCAGCGTAGCAACACCGATGAAGCATCCCTCAACTAATGGTTGCTGTGGCTTCGTGAACTCCAGCTCTTGTCTCTAGGTGGGGTAAGTGTGGGGAATGTCCTGTCCTGGCTCCAGCTCCAGTTGCCTGCCATGGCAGCTGACTCTCCCTCTGTTTTCAGCTTCCTGCTCCCTGATCCCTTCTCTACTTTCCTACTGGTGCTTCCTCTACCTCCCCCCAAATTACCAAACCTTGTTTCCCAGTCTCCCAGTCTATCTCTAAGGGGAACCAAACTAAGATAGTCTCTTTCAACACTAAAATTCCCTGATGCTGTGAGTGGGAAGGAGCAAGGGAGGCTGGAGTCAGACAGAAGGAAGAAGGGTGCCACCCCCACATTGTGTATCCCGTGAGTACACACAAGGACTGTCAACCTCAGTACTAGTGACATTTGGGGCTGGATGATCTTTGTTATGGGGCTGTCCTCTGTACCATAGGAAGTTGAGCAGCCTCTGTAGTGTCTACCCACTAGATGCTAGTAGTAACCCTACCACCACCAGTTATAACAACTTGAAATGTCTTCGGATATTGCAAAATGTCCTCTGGGGGAGTCAAAGTCACCCCCAGGTAAGAAACACTGGTTTAGAGATATAAGACTGTTATTTGTGTTTGGGTGACATACTGACTGGGCAGGTATTCATTCATTCAAGAGGATGATAATGACATTACCATTACTGAAGTCCCATGTGCAAGGCACTCTATCTGCTGTGCTGCACGCTGTGTCCCATTGGGTTCTTGCATCACTTATGACTTCCATTTCTCACATAAAGAAAATAAGGCTCATGGAGATGAAGTGATCTTCCCACTATCACAAAGGAAGTAAACGATGACCCAGGATTCAAATCCAGGTCTGTCAGGATGCAAATCTAAGCCCCCCTTTGCTAAGATTCATTTATTTATCCATTAATGTTTCAATGTATGAGATGTGGATTGAACATTTGCTGGGGTGATGCAATACATTGGGTGCTGGGGTACAAACTATGAAGTGTGATCCAAGAAGAACCTTCTGTGATGAAGAAGATATTCCAGTGTGGTAGCCACTAGCCATGCTGGTTTTGGAATATTCAAGAAACATCCAGGAGGTCAGTATAATTGGAGCAGAGTAAATGAGGGGAAGATGGTGGGAATAACGGTCAGAGGGATACCTGGACACCAGACCAGTTAACTTTATGTTTTATTGGCATATGCTGGGAATCTGTTTGAGAGTTTAAAGCAGGAAAGTAATATGAACTGATTCACGTTCTAAAAGATTATATAAAAGGAAGCAAGGAAATCAGGTGGATCGTTATTCTACCAATAGAAGGAGCTGATGCTGGGTTGGGTAAGAGGTGAGCCATGATTGCAATTCAGATATATTTTGCAAGTAAACCCAACAAGATTTGCAAAATCTAATAGTTTGAATGGGAGATGTGAGAGAGAGAGAGAGGAGTCAGGGAAGGGATGCCTTTAAGGAATTTGGCTGGGGCAAAGCCCTTTGTGACTGGCTTTCGAAACCCCTACCCTCAAAACTGGCCTCATCTCCTGACACCCTTGGTTCCCAATGCCAAATAACTTGTGCTGTAAACACTTGTATTTGCCATGTAGGTGTATTCATAAGCTGTTTCTCTTTCTGAAAGCTCTTCCCCTGTCCTTGGACTGACTAACTCCTATCCATCCTCCAAGAGTCAATTTCAGTGCTGTTTCTCCCAGAATCTTTCCTTGAGATTCCTGTCTGCCTTCTGCTGTCCTTTTGCTGAATTCTTTATCTTTGCACTTAATATTGTCTTCATATGCCTTCAAACCCCGACAGATTGGAAACATCATCAGGGCCAGAACTGTGAGCCATATTCACCTTTGAAAGATCTCATTTTTGTTTTTCCCCAATTTAGACACAAAGACAAGGACTTGGTCACAGATAGGTGAGACTGAGAACTAGCCATGACAGATGAGAAAAATGAGACAGTAAAGAAAGGAAAGCCAAGAAGGGAAAGTTTCATGAATGTGTTATTGTTTGTGGGCAACTAGAGCTCAGTTCTTCTGGGAATCCTCTGAATTGCCTCTACTGAGGTACGGGGAGCTGGAGTGTTCACCCACAGCTCCTTCCTTCACGGGAGAAGGGACGCCCTTGAGTGTGTGGAAACCTTGGTAGCTTTAGGTGCCCTACCCAGCAGATGAGGAAGCTTCTGTGGCTGTGGAGAGGGTCATCAGACAGAGAAGTGGGAGGCTGAGGTGGTTCATGTGGGAAATGGTTGCAGGCTGGGGCATCAGCAGTCATGTTGCAGAGTTGTAGCTCAAGATCTATGTCTATACCTAAATAAGCCAAATCAAATTGTGGGGGTCACTCTGAAAAAGAAATTAAGTACTTTTTGGACCTTCTTTTGTTAGACACATGTTGTAAACTTAAAAACTTTACAAATAAGTTCTTAGTATACAACCTATCCAAAATCTGGAAACTACCTATATATATTTAAAAAAATTAATTATTATGGATATATAATAGTTGTACATATTGATGGAGTACATGTGATATTTTGATATGTGCATGCATTGTGGAATGATCAAATCAAGGTAATTGAAATATTCATTACCTCAAGTATTTATCATTTCCTTACGTTAGAATGTTCCAACACTACTCTTTTTAGTTATTTTGAAATGTACAATGAATTGTTAGCTACTGTCACCTTATTGTGCTACCAAACAGTAGATCGTATTCCTTTTATCTAATTGTTTTCTTGTGCCCATTAACCGTACCTGTTTATATGCCCTGCTCTCTACCCTTCCCAGCCTCTGGTAACCATTATTCTACTCTGTTTTTTTTCATGAGTTCAATTTATTTTTAGCTTCCACATATGAGTGAGAACATGTGATATTTGTCTTTCTGTGCCTGGCTTATTTCACTTAACATGATGCTCTCCATTTCCATCCATGTTGTTGCAAATGGCAGGCTTTCCTTTTTAATGGCTGAATAATATTCCACTGTGTGTATGTTCCGCACGTTCCTTTATCCATTCATCCATTTACTGATACTTAGGTTGATTCCATATCTTGGCTGTCATGAATAGTGTCACAATAAACATGGCAGTACAGACATTTCTTCAAGAGAGATATTTCTCAAAAGAAGACATACAAATGACCAATATGCATGTGAGAAAATGCTCAGCATCACTGATTATCAGGGAAATGCAAATTAAAACTACAATGAGATACCATCTCACCATGGTTCAAATGGCTCTTATCTAAAAGCCAGGTAATAATGGATGGTGGTGAGGATGTGGAGAAAGGGGAACCCTCATACACTTTGATGGGAATATAAATTAATACAGCTACTATGGAGAGCAGTATGGTGGTGTCTCAAAAAAGCTAAAAATAGAACTACCACATGATCCAGCAATCCTATTGCTGGGCATACATCCAAAGGAGGGATAATCAGTATATACCTATACATATTTGTTAAAATACCTTTTTCTTCTTTCTCCCTTGCACTTAAAAATAAGACTTTGCTTTGTAAATGGCACATGGTTATGGATTCAGTGGAATAGTGATTTTTATGAGGACTCGTGGGAGCATGAGTTCTGATGTTTTCAGAATACCATTTCATTTTTGTTTGACTTAGGCAATTAGCAAGAGGACCTTTGCTGCTTATCAGATCATAGTTTCACTTAAATTTCTCATGACTAGAAATTAGAAAGCAGTTTCCAAGGTAACTGAAAACCAAGGTGTTTTGCCCTCCAGCATATCAGGAGTTTAAAATGGGATTCTATCTATTTTAGTTTTAACTAATGTCTCAGAGGTTGTTGATAAAAAAACAAAAAGTATCACATTCTGATGTTCCAACATGGGGTACTGGATTAGCATTTGTGTACATGTGTGTATACACCATACCCCACCCCCACTGACCCCCACACAAGGTTTTGGACCCTTCATTCAATGTCAGCATGAGGATATAAAAGGACTGATGCTTGAGATGCTGAGGGGTGAGGCTGGGGAGTTCTCTGGACTCCCCAGAAGTGAAGGTGGATGCTTCAACCTCACCTTAAGTCAGTAAGGGGGAATCATAGGCACCTCTTAGAGCTTGTCCCACTTGTCCCCTGGTATCTGTGAGCATGCAGGGAGGGAGGCCTGACCCATGAGGAAAGAAAGAATGTAGGCAAGGGGCTAAATGAACTGTAGCCTGTATGAGTTTCCTATTGGTTTGCTGCAACAAAGTACCACAAACAAGGTGACTTAAAACAACATTATTCTCTGACAGATGTGGAGGCCAGAAGTCAGAAATCAAGGTGTCAGCAAGGCCATTCTCTGAAGATTCTAGGGAAGATTCCTTCTTGCCTCTTTGAGCTTCTGGTGGGCCCAGACATTCCTTGGCTTGTAGTAGCATCACTCCAATCTCTGCCTCTGTCTTTTCCCTATGTCTCTCTCCTCATAATGTCTTATAAGGACACCAATCGTTTTAGACTAATCCCCCCCTGACTCTGGCATGACTTAATATTAACTAATTACATCTGCAATGACCCTGTTTCCAAATAAGGTCACATTCTAAAGTACTTGGGCTTAGGACTTCAACATATCTTTTTGGGGAACACAGCTGAATCCACAATATGACTTTTGGCAGCAGAAGGTCAGGGATGCATTTGAGCAAATTCTGTTTCCACCAAAAGAGAGCAAGTAAAATGAGTGATTTGGGAGAACCAGGTTTTGGTTAGCTTGGAACTACTTTAGAAAAAACTCTGTCCAAATATGGACTTTCGGAGGCACACAGGGGCTGAGGCTCAGGAGTTTAAGCTATCAACCAGAAGACACCAGTTATCCACATCAGGACAAATAGAATAAAGGGGAAATTTATTTATTTATTTATTCCCCTTTATTTATTCCCAGTGGGGAAATTTCCACGGACACCCTCAGATAACCCCAGGAAAAAAAAGGTGAGTTTTTTTCCATCTCTTACTTCTTTTTCATTCCACTCTTCCCTATTTTCCAACCTTGGGGTGATCAAAGTTCACGGCTGGGGAGGTAAGTAGGGAACTGACAGAGAAAAGAGAGAAGCCAACCACACTTCCACACTCCACTGTAGGCAGCTGTGGGGGCGATAATATGCTCTGAAGCAGGGGAGTACAAAGTAACAAGCGTTTCACTGGTGCTGCTGAGCTTAAGGCCAGGTGGCTAGAGCCTCCCAAGGGGGTCTGGGGGAGCTGTGCCATCCTTGGGGATAGACTACAATTCCACTATACCTTATATGTTGTGCAAGGATGCATGATATTCAGAGGGTTTAAGAGGAGAACTAGACTGGCATTTCCGCTAAAGAATGGCCAAGAGGTCAGCTTCCCAAGTCAACAGGGGCCCAGCAGTTGCAAGCTATTGAGGAGGAGCTGGGGAGCTTTCTCAAGGGGTCCTCTGCATCAGGCCAGTGCAGGCACACAGCATCCCAGGCTGCGGGTTTTGTATCCCACCTGAACGGTTCCTCCTGGAGGTTTTAAAGGAATTCTCAGGCTGGGTATTTTTTAAAAAGGTTTAGTTGGCTCTCTCCAAGAAGCTTGGTGCCAGCATCTGCTTCTGCTGAGAGCTCCAGGGAGCTTCCGGTGAAGGTGGAAGAAGGGAGTGAAGGGGGTGCAGGAGAGTCACATGGTGAGGGAAGGAATGAGACAGGGCAGAGGTAGTGCCAGGCTCTTTTAAACAACCAGCTCTCGTGTGAACCAATAGAATGAGAACTCGCTCATTACCTCAAGGAGGGCACCTCCAGGGCCCAAATATCTCCCACCAGTCCCCACCTCCACCATTGGAGACTAAATTTCATCATGAACTTTGGAGCCCATGGAAGTCTCCTACTTTGTGGGAGGGAAGAGGCTTCATGTTCCTTTCTTTCCAGGGTGGGGAGACAGGAGGCAGAAGAGTTTTTCTTGAATTCGGTGGCCCATATCCAGCTCAGTGTCTCAGCAGGGCTTCTGGGGCTCCCTGGGTTGTCTGGCCTCTGCTGCCTCCTCCCATTTTACAGAGAGTGGTAGAAGGAAATGGAAATTAAACAAAGGACAAAACCTTTCAGGACATAATGACCACCTCAGGCAGCCTTAAAATGCAGATTCTCAGGCTTCAAGATCAATCCCCTGAATCAGCCTGAGAGGTGAGGTGAACCCAGGAATCCGAATACTTAAAAATCTCTCAAGTGACTCTCACGTGGCCCTCCCCAACCATGTTGTGAGAAACTCTGATCTCTTCTTCTCCAAGTGTTATTCTGGCTTGGAGAAAACAAATTAAATCTGTAGGTGCAGGTGTGTCACAAATGTAATTGCTTGGCTACCCGTGGTTATGAAAGCCAGGCATCTCTCTTTCTTATTACGCTTCCAACTAGGCTCATTTCCTCCTGAGATTCCAGCTCCCCCGTGCCCTGAAGTTAAGCCTGAGCCTTTCTCCTCACTCACCTTCCTAATTGCTGGGAAGAGCTACACTGCTTGGTTTGGTAACCTCCTTGCCATACCCTGGAGGGGCGCCATCTCAGTGGTGGGCCCAGTACTTTCTTTTTGCCACATGCTTTGTGGAGTCAGTAAAGTTTATAAAGTGCTTCATGAGCTGTTTGGACCTGAGGCATGGCATAAAGAGATTACGCAAGCAGAATGGCAGCTACATTGCAGGCAGGTGTTGAGAAATTGCCTCTCTTCCCTCCTACCTGCCCCAGCCCTGGAAAGAACTTGAGTGCAGGTCTGCCGGGAAGGCATTGCATAGAAGGGCTGAGCTGTTAAAAGAGTAAAGTTGATGACACAAACTGGGAACACCTGCGGGCTGGGGCACAGCATCATGTGATGAGATGGAGTGCGATGTTAGCTGTTATGCTTTGAGTGGAGAAATCTATGAAGGAGTGAATTCACTCCTTATACCATTACCAAGTTGAGACCCTGGTATTTAAAGTCAGATTTCCAACCACCTTCTTGCCAGTGTATAGCTCTGCATCCATTAATATCTAGGAGAGGCGGAGAGAGGAAGGAGAATGATAGAAAGAGAGAAAGTTTGGGCTTCAACAACATAAATCCTTTCCTGGCTTAACTTTGTGCCAAATTTGGGGTATTGCTATTACACAGGCACTGCTTCTTTTATGTTGTGCCTGGAAGACATTTCTGTAACTGCTACTGCAAAGATATTATTTTGAAAACAGGTAGATAGAGATAACATTTTGTAAATGATGAGCCAGTATGTTTTTTGTTTCCCTGTAAATGTTCCTTTTCTGCCCTCTTGTGAATCATAAGGCTTATGGCCAAGGAAAGAATGGGAGAAATCAATGATCATACACAAGGAGGAAGGAAATGGGGGACAGATGCTCCACTCCTCTGGGACAGGCCATTTTTTAGATTCTGGTAGAAAGATCAAAGGAAAGAGAAAGGGGTTTGACAGACTGGTCACCAGTGTCCTTGTTTCTTTCCATGCTAAAGGCTGGAGATGCTTAGTAAGACATTCCACATAGTTTGATGGGTGATGACCAAAAGAAGAGGACTCATGGGTGGCACCTGTGGCTCAAAGGAGTAGGGCGCCGACCCCATATGCCAGATCTGGTGGGTTCAAACCCAGCCCCGGCCAAAAACTGCAAAAAAAAAAAAAAATGAAGGGGACTCATGTCCTACTTCTTATTTAAGACTCTGGGGAGAAACCTCACAAGGTGTCCCTATATATGCACAATACTCATAGAATGTTCCAGAAGATAACCTAGTTTTTATTCAATCGTTCTTTTTAAGATTGGCCCTGGCATTCAGATATAACTGCTTGAGACAGCTTTTAATTTAATTTTGCTAGTATGAAGTGTTCTCTTCACCAGTCATATTCTGGAAATACACAGTTTTTATTTATTTATTTATTTTTTACTGTTTTTGCTCTAGTAGCATAACATGATGAATCAAATTTCATGAAAGGCCAGAAAAATTTGACATCTCTTTGGATGCAGAACTTGTGATTCTTATATGCCAAGGGGTAGGATTGCCTCCCTGTTGCCTGCTCCCATTGTTGACGAAACAGCATGGACATGAGCCATGCCATTAACACTTCCTGTTCACAGAAACAACACTCCAATATAGTACTCACAGAAGTGGTGGTGCCTCCTGTGGCTTACGGGCTGTTTTACTTGAATTCATCTCACACATGGGCCGACCTTACTTTAAGGAACTAGTGTAGAATATTGCAATTGCTATGCATATGGAAGATTGACAGTGATTCAAGAATGCCTGAAACTGCCTGGTTTCATGCAGGATGGTGGTTCCTTGAGGTCACCACTATGTCCTCACATGCATGTATATCCACCATGCGGCTCAGCTTCAGATGTTTGCTAGACTGATTGCAAGGATGGCTCAGGCTGATCATGGCTTCCAGCATCCATGTCCTTTAGCAGTGCCCTCCCACACTGACTCTGGGCTTAGCCTTGTGACTTTCTTTGGCCAATGGGACAATAACATATTCTACACCAGCAGAGACTTGAAAGTGCTTATGTATCAGGGTTTGTCCTCTAGGTGCTCTTGGAACCTTGACACCAGGCCCAGGCTACCCTACTGGAGGATGAGATACCATGAGTGTAGGAGAACTTAGATGCCCCCACTGACAAACAGCCTGGCAGAAAATTGCAGCTACAAGTGAGCCCAGAAGAGGTTGGCCAGGCTGGCTCAAATCAGCAGAACCAACCAGTTTGGTTAGCACAACCTAAGCTGATGGCCCACAGAATACTGACTTTAATAAATAGCGTGGCTTTGAGCCACTTCTCGTTTGTTGTGCCCAGTTAATATAGATGCCAAGACCATGATTTAGTCAATCTATTTGGAATTATTTCAGGTTGGAGGGTATAACCTCATGAAGGACAGATGAATAAAACCATGAAAAGTTATTAACATAATAAGGAAGAAGACCAACAGGTAGGCAGGGTGATTATTAGTATATTTTCTCCTTTAGGAGAATTTTCATAGGAAGCCAAATTATACTCAAAAGGCAGCCTAGATAGCAACAAATCAGCCTGTGGGGGGCAATTGCTTGGTCTCAGAGCTAACTTGCTGCCTCAAGTGTCTACTCTCATAGTGTAGGAGATTTCCAACGCAGAGAGAGAGAAAGAGAGTGAGTGCATTATTATGTCCAATAGTGATCAGAGCCTCTTTCTTGGGGAGGCTGGAGTTACATTGTGAAGATTTAGGCTCCCCTTTCCAGGAATCCATGAGAACTTTATTAAATATGCCTTTCCAAAGTCACATCTGGGCTACTTTGCTTTCACTTGGAAATTATTATGTCTTACAAATCAGCTTTTATGTTATGTTGCTTCTATGGCATTTCATGTTTAAGGGTTTACTCATGTATTGTGTATTTTGATGTTATGTCAGGAATGGATTGGATTGAGATGGATGCTTCATGGATACCAGTAAAGAGGGTACTGTGGTGGTCCAGGTCAGGGGAGTGATGACTAAGATTAAGCTATTGACTCTGTATATGGAGAGAAGTAGACAGTGACCCAAGCAAGGATAATGATGATGTAGACAAGGATGTATGATGGAGAAAAGTAGATGGATTCAAGGGGGAGTTTGTAGGTAGGGCAGTCAGGATAGGATGAAGGTGGTGGGCAAGGGAAGAATTCAGGGCAATGCCTGGTTTTAGGATGGAACAGTTTTGTGACACCATTTACCATACGAGGTAGGTGTCTTTATCTTTATTTTTTTTTGTCCCATGGGAAAAATACCCCCAGGGGAACAAAGGCGTTGCTTAGTTAAGAAGACCTGGACACAGTTGTGGCACCACTAAGCCCTTAGTGAATGTCAGGCTTTATTTGCATTTTCTAGCTACACAGCTAGTCTGTCTGGCTCCGAAGTCTATACTCTAAGCTAGTGCTTCTCAAACTTGAACATACTTACAAATCACCAGGCATCTCGTTAGAATGCAGATTCTGATTCAGTAGGTGTGGGGTAGGGCTTTACATTTTTTATTTTGGATAAGGTCCCAGGTGAGGCTGTTACTGCTGGTCTACAAACCATTCTTTTAACTAACAGGAAACTGGAACTCTTGAATGAATGTGGACCTATCAGAAACACTCTAATAGTAGTAACCATGTCACTTTGGTGCTAGGAGCAGAAGAGGCAGATATGAAGCTCTGTCATGGAAAGAGATTAGGACACCCAAATCAGGTACTAAGCAATTTGCTCTATTTTGTGCATCCAAAGCCAAACATTTTAAGCTTTTTGGTGAGATTCAAATCTTCAGACAAAAGTTAACCTCGATCTTTTCAGAAGAAACATTAGAATAGTTTTTTGGGAACAAAGTATAGTCAAACTTTTCTGAGCATTCAGAGACCTAAGGCAGCTTTGCATAGAATGCCCTTGAAATGCAAGTGACTGAACCACATTTGACATTCTTTAATGCACGAAGAAGCGCCCCTCTTTAAGAAGCTATCTCCAGTATTTGACAGAACAGGAAGAGCTGAAGAAGCTCTAGCAGGCTGTCAGAAAATATTCAACTACATTAGGGCAGGATCAGTTCGCTTGCTCAACAATTTAACCCAGGATGCTGTTGACAGATTTCTTAAGCAGCTCCATCAAACTGCATGCAACCTGACAGCATTTTAAAGTACTAAACCCACAGTTTTGTCAATGACAAATATTTTAAGTCGACTTCTCTGGGGGCGTGTCAAGGTGTAGAATAGCTTTCATGGCCTGTTGGAGGAATCACAGTGAGTTAACGTCAGAAGGAATTTTGATCATTAAACTTTAGGACAGGAAAAAAATTTAGAATCCGTAGAAGTTACCAAATCTGAGAGCTGGTAGGAACTGAGTGTAACCTTTCGTTATGCAACTGAGAAATATGACACTCTAAAAGGTGGAATGACTTGCAGTAAGTCGTACAACTAGTGAATGACCATCCTTAGTATAGTTTCCTGTTACTACTGACCGTGCAAAATAATTATAGTGTTAAACTCAGAATTAGAATTTTGCAAGGCCCACATTGCCCATGGAGAGGTTTATTAAAGCATTTGGAGAACTGGAAAAAATAAGACCCCCACAACCTACAAGGGAGACTTTGCCTGTCTTCTGTTCTTGATAAATAAAATGAGATTTAGATGCATTTCATATTGCACAAATAAGAGATTCCTGGCACTATCATTAGAAGGCAGGAGAATTTAAATAAGACTAAAAAATTTCTTCTGCCTTCTTCAGGTTAACATGAATTAAAAGATGCTTATGGGAAAGATGGGAAGGTGGTCCTTGCCTGATAAGGACTCCTGCCTGAGAGTTCCTTAGGGATGACACGTATGTGTTCCATAAATTCATTATACAGCAAAAATTATTTAGGTTCTACACATTTGATTTTCTCTGGTTGTAGTTCTATTTTTCCTTTCTCAGTTCTATAGCAAAATCCTGTAGAAAAATATCAAGTCCTCTTTTAGCTGACTTATGGGGAGAAGGGTGTTGGTCACACCTAGGCTGCAACAGCTGGGACTTGCAGGATAAAAGTGTAGCACCCACCAGGGCACCCAAGGCCATTATCGATCTGACCCCTGCCCTTCCAATACCCACCTGCTGTTTAGCCATGGGGCATACATTTATTTTCAAAATGTATCGTCTCCCTAACTCTGTGTCATTGGGCTTGGTCTTCGGTCTGCTGGGTATCCAAGCTCCCCCTCTCTTCTTCCTGGTAAACATTTGTTCATCCAATTAGATTAGGTCAGTGTCTTCTCCACTGTGCAGGCCTCTCCAGGGTACCTGGTCAATAGCAGTGGCTCTGTCTCATGTTATTTATAGCACTGTGCTCTTACCCCAATCACTGGTATTATCGTTTCCCCCTTACGTGTGTCTCTCTCTGTGGTGATAGGCAAGCCTGGTCTGTTCATTCGAATCACCTGGGGAGCTCCAGAGAGAAAACTGTTCTGGCCCTGCTCCTGAGATTCTGATTCAAACCGTCTAGGGTGGGGTGAGGGTACTGGTATTTATGCTGAAGCACCCCAGGTGATTTTAATATGCAGGTAACATTGAGAAATACTGCAATTAGAATGTTGGCTGTTTGCAGACACTATGCTCATTTGTCTTTTTCATTATCCCTCCCTATAAATCACCTAGTGCCTGGGACTGGGACTTGTGGACGCCCAGCCAGTGATGCCAGTCAAAGTAGCCTTTCAATACGTGAATGATCCATGCTCTCAAAAGGGATTTAAGTCCGGAGAGGGAAAATAAGTACAAGGGCACCTCAAAGAGAAAAATGTGGACAACTTCACATTTTTAATTGATACGATTGACATCCAAATATAACTATTAAAAAGGAAACTTATAAGAGGCTGCCTAGCAGGGGTCCTCAAACTTTTAAAACAGGGGGCCAGTTTACTGTCCCTCAGACCATTGGCGGGCTGGACTGCAGGCCCTGGGACAAGTTGGCTGCTAAGCAGGGCAGGTAGCAGCGGGAAAAACACCCGGTGGGCTGGATAAATGTCCTAGGCGGGCCCCATGTGGCCCGTGGGCCGTAGTTTGAGGATGCCTGGCCTAGAGAATCATTTGTTTGCTATTAAGGGAGGGCAGAAGTGGAAGGAGGTGGTGTTGAAGTTTGTTGTTGGGGCGATGTCCTGGTAGGTAACAAAGTGCTTGCCAGTGAGGTACAGAGCAGCATAAACCTGAGCCATGCTAGAGCCATAGTGGTGGGTCCAACTCCCATTTTGTCACTTACTAGTTCTCTGACCTTGTTTAAGTTACTTTACTTGTGTGTGCTCACTTTTCCCATCTGCAAAATGGGATGCTAATTTTAATACTGGTAACTGCTTTTCTAAGATTATGCTGATGATTCAATAAGTTAATGTACATAAGACACCTAGGACAACATTGTGTGTAGTGAACGCTCAACATATGTTAGCTTTTTTGGTTGTCGTTAATTGTATGAGGAGGTGGAGACTTTGCTGGAATAGAGAACTGATGGAGTTAAGCCAGTCACCTGGAAAACTTTAGCCATCGGTACCAGCTGGGGCAGTGTCAGGTATGGAAGTAGATAAATGCAGCCTTATTGTTGTCCTCTGTCCTCTGTGTTTGCCCAGCAGCTTTGCTCTAATGTGTTGGAAGGAGCTGCTGCCTTTTATCTTTAAAGTATAAGTGAAAAAGTGTGTGGGAGATGCCTTGGGGCATCTTGTCCTTTCAACTAGAGAATGACCAATGATGGCGCTCCGCTTTTCAAAGGGAAGCCCCAAGTGCATCATTTAAGCACAATTGGCTTGGGGCCTTTGGCCCAGAACGCTGTGCTTTCCTACAGTCCTGCTGGGGGCAATTTTGTGTTTAAAGATTTATGGTTTTTTCTTCTATCAATTGTTTTTCTTAGGCATCTCTGAGAGCAGAGTACATATTTTTGTTAAAGTTGTTTCCTTCAAAAATAATATTGATTATTGATTCACAGAAAATATGTTCTATGACAGTTTTCTTAGAGTTCTTACATGATTTTGCAGGAGAATTAACCCTTTGCCCATCACCTGTTCTATCTGATACAGACTACAGCTAGCAGAAATTACAATGCCAGACAGAAATTATGGTTCCTCTTGTGTTAGTTCTCAACAAAAACACCAAATTTCCCATTGACATGTCTGATTAATTCATTAGGACAGCAAAAATGTTTTATACATTTAATATCTTGGCGTAGGGCTTGGCACACTGGCCCACCTTTTTTTTTTAATAACAATAACAATGTTTAACATAAGGACTGACAACAAAAACCTCATAAAGAACAAATGAAGATAAATACATACAGAAAAGAAATCAGACAATTGCTGCATTGAAATATTAAGCAATAATAATAATAATGCAAAGAAAGTAACATTCACATTGTCAGATAGGAGTAGGTCTGTTATAGAATGCTTTGAGGTTCAGTATGGAGTCATCAGTTAACTTCTTATTTTGTTTTTTCCAAAGTCTCAAAAAATAGACAACTAATATTTATAAATAAAAGTAAAAGATAATTTCAAAAAAATAGATCATGCCAAATCTTATAGAGTTTATAGACAATACAAAAAGAAAATATACTTCAAAATCATTCTACTTAATTTGGATATACCTGATATTAAAATTGGAGAAAATATATTATTATAAACGGGAAATTACAAACATATTTCACTTATAAATGAGGATGCAATATGATAAACAACATATTAACATGTTGAATTAAAAATTAATGTTTAATATGCTTTGGTCAAAATTAAATCCAATTTGTGTGAGAATTGACCACCTGTTTTTTTAAAATAAATTTTTATTGGAACACAGGTATTTTCATCTGCTTACGTGTTTATAGTTGCTTTGTGCTGCAGTGGCTGAGTTGTAGAGTTGTGACAGAGACTGTCTTTTGTCAGGCAAAGTTTACTGGTCCCTGCCCTCACTCACTTATGGCTCTTTTTTTATTTCAGATTAATATGAGGGTACAAATGTTTAGGTTGCATTGTTTTCATTTCTAAAATAAAGTTCAAGTTGTAGTTGAGCCTTTCACCCGGGGGCGTGCTGAACACCCTCACATTGTGCACATTAGGTGAGATCCTGCCAATCACCTTCTCTCCTCACCTTTTCCCTTCCCCTCCTCCCTCCTCCCTTCGCTAGACTATACTTGTGTTTTTCTTTCCTGTGTGCATGTAGTGGTTAATATATTGGTTTCATGTTAGTATTCAGTACTTTGGATACTTGTTTTTCCGTTCTTGAGATACTTTACTAAGAAGAAAGTGTATCAGCTCCATCCAGGTAAACACAAAAGATGTAAAGTCTCCACCTTTTCTTATAGCTGAATAGTCCTCCATGGCGTACACATAGCACAGTTTGTTAATCCATTCAGGGGTCCATGGGCACTTGGGTTGATTCCAGGTCTTGGCAATTATAAATTGATTTACAGCTCTTTTACTTACAAAGAGCTTTGTTTAATATTGAGCCCAGGAGTTCGAGACCAGCCTGAGCCAGAGCAAAACCTCATCTCTTAAACAAAAAGCCAGGCATTGTGGCGGGCTCCTATAGTCTCAGCTACTTGGGAGGCAGAGGCAAGAGAATTACTTAAGCCCAAGAGTTTGAGGTTGCAGTGAGCTGTGATGCCACAGCACTCTATCGAGAGCCACAAAGTGACACTCTGTCTCAAAAAATAAAATAAAATAAAATAAAAAGAAAATTAATCCAAATGCAATTCTGTAGCCACTGACTGGTATTTGTAGGGGAGCATCCCAGAGATCCATCTACTGCCATGCTATATCAACTGAGCATCTCCTTGGGAACCCCATGGATCCTCCCTTCTGGATCGTTGTTTCCACTGCTGCTGGAATGCTCTAGATTTTGACCAGCACTTGCTGAGACCCCTGCAATGGCTTCCTAAATAGATTTCCGGAAGTTCTCATCTCTGAGCCTCTTTTGGCAGTGCATCATCATTACCCATCAAATAGGGTAATGCCCCTCAGCGCACCCCCTGGCTAATGTAGGCCTTAGCATGGAATTTGAGGCTCCTCAAGATTCAGCCCTAATTGCCTTTCTATTTAGTCTCACCTGTTGACACTTTATAACTCCTCCCCCAGTCACCTGGCTATATGCTGTTTCCAGCACATGCACGTCTCTTTATTCCTAACTTTCACATTTGGATATCAGAAATGCTCTGTCTTGCTGCTCAATCTTCAGATATAGTTCAAATGTCATATCAGAACTGAAATATGGCCCCCACCTTTTCCCCATGTGTATATTTCTTGAACTACAGGTGCTGAGCCACCATGTATATATTTCTAATACTGCCCTTCCTGTATTGCATTATAACAAGTACTTATTTGTCTGTATTTTTTGGCAGATTTAGAATTCTTGTCTTTGAACCCAAAGTTTTTACACAAAGTGAGTGTTCAATAAATGCTTCTTTGTTTTGGATTATCAATTATAAGTCTTTTTCTCAGGTTCAAAATGGTCTTTCTTCTTGTTCTTAAAAAATTCCAAGCTGTCTAATAGACTTTATTTAAACTTCCATGAAAAGGAACATTAGAGATGCCATTATTATTTGAGGAATGGGTTAAAAATGCATATAAAGACCCATAGTTGAAGGAGTAAATAATATGATCAACTCTGTGTATCATAGATTTGTTTTCTTCTGTGGAAGGGTGATGAGAAGCACATGTACTCTTAGACCTAAAGGGGCTATTCCCAGGCCTCTATGGAGTTTTTCATTATAGCTAAGTTTTTGTTAAAAGTGTGGGATTTCTCAGGCGGTGCCTGTGGCTCAAAGGAGTGGGGCCCCAGCCCCATATACTGGTTCAAACCCGGCCCCGGTCAAAAACTGCAAAAAAAAAAAAAAGTGTGGGATTTCTCAATGGCTTCTTAAATTTCCCACCAGGTGTTGAGCTCCTGCAGAGAAAAAGGATGTGCAAAGCTTGTGGGTTCCATGCCTCACAAATCCTGGAGGTCTGGCACACCTGGGCCATGCTTGAGGACTTCCATTCCATTGTCCACCTACCCACCATGGTGGGGAAGATGGGAGCAGAGGCTCATATTCCTGATTTCTTAAAAGGAGGAAAAGCCAAGCAAAAGTCCTTAAGGATTAGGAAAGGTACATATCACTGGAATAGTACTTCTAAGTTGGAGCTGTAGCGAAAAACTCTACCAACAACGAGAAAGGCAAACTTGCGCATATACATTGATAAAGCTCCCCAGGTGATTCTGCTGTGACCCCAATCTTGAAGATAGCTGCAGTAGAAGGCCCTAAAACACTGTCCTTAGTTTCAACATTTGTCCCAGCCTGATGATCTCTGAGCTAGCTAGAGGAATAGGAATCACCCATTGACATACCCTCAGTTTGAAGCTCTGGTAGTTTAGTGACATTCAGTAGCTGGGACTAACACAGAAAGGAACCTGCTTATTGGTTCTGTAAACAAAATAAGAAGTAGCACTAGCCGTTATCTCCCTGTCATGGGCTGAATTATGTCCCTTAAATTCATATATTGAAACCCTAAGTCCATGTACTTCAGAATGTGACGATATTTGGAGACAGGGCCTTTAAAGAAGTGACTCTGTTAAATGAGGCCATTAGAGTATGCCCTAATCCATTCTGACTTGTGTCCTTAAAGAGATTAGGAGCCAGGGAGATACTTGGGATGCATGTGCACAGAGGGATGGCCATGCAAAGAGGTGGCAGGACAGTGGCCAGCTGCAAGCCAAGGAGAGGGGCCTCAGAGGACACCAACTATGATGGCACCTTAATCTGGGACTTCTAGCCTCCAGAATTGTGAGAAAATTAATTTCTGTTGTTTAAACCGCCCAATCTGTAGTATTCTATTAAGGAAGCCATAGTGCAAGAATACATTCTCCTCCTAATTCTGGTCCCAAGGCACAGGACTCTTCTGGTCTGTTCTTTTTCCTTCTGGATGAATGCGGCAGACAATGGGCATGATGATGATGATGATCCTTTTGTTGGCATGTGGGGGACCTATCAAAGAGTAGTTGACACAAACAGGTCACATCCTACAGGTTACACTCAGAGAAGCCCTAATCTCTAGGGCCTGAACTATCACATAATTTTACCCCCTGTTCTCATCTGGCTCCCTTGTCCCATCCTCCAGAGTGTGGCAGGGTCTCTGCCATGACTATTAAATAAGAACTGAGAGTTATTTTTCATTGGTTTGCTTTCCGTAAAATCCACTCAAGAGACCTAGGGCTGTAATTACTGTTGCTTAACTGCTTTATCTTGCTTAAGAAGACAAATTTTAGCAATGCTGGGAAGTAAATCATTTTTGTGGCCGCATCATGCTGACTAATATAACATAATCTCAAATTAATTTATTCAAAAAAGTACATTCCCAGCCCAAGCATATTTGGCATGTTTGCAGTTTTCCTGTATCCAACATGAGATAATCAAAGCATCTATTATGACTTTTCCATAATTCCTAAAGCTAAATATGCAACATACTCTTGAGAGGATTCCCCATATATGTAGGTCACTATGAAAGTTTTGAGACAGAATGTGTTATGATTCATTATTTTGCTTCCAAGAAACATAGTTGACAGAATCATTTCTTTTCTTTCTTTTTAGAATATATATTTATTTTTTAAAATTTCAGATTAATATGAGGGTACAAATATTAGGTTACCTTATTTGCATTTTTAAGGTAAAGTTCAAGTTGTAGTTGAGCCCTTCACCCAGGGGTTGTGCTGAACACCCTCACATTGTGCACATCAGGTGAGAGTTTACTGATCCTCCCCCCTCCTCCCCTTTCCCCTTCACCTCCTCTCCCCTCCCCCCACTTGAATATAATTGTGTTTTTCTCTCATGTGGGCATATAGGTGTTTATCTGTTGGTTTCATATTAGTATTGAGTATAGTATTCAGCCATATAAAAAGATGGAGACTTTAAATATTTTGAGTTTACCTGGATACAGCTGAAACACATTCTTTTTTTTTTTTTTTTGGCTGGGGCTGGGTTTGAACCCACCACCTCTGGCATATGGGGCCAGTGCCCTACTCCTTTGAGCCACAGGTGCCACGCTGAACCACATTCTTCTTGGTAAAGTATCACAAGAATGTGAAAGCAAGTATCCAATATACTCAAGACAGCGTCTTTTCTGATTCACCCATGCAAGTTTCAACTTGCCCGGCTTATCAGTGTTCCTTGGAGGCCTTCGTTTGTTTCTGTCCATGCAGATTTTATGTTTCTTGATTTTTGTGTTTCTTAAAACTTTCATAATGATCTGTGTATGATCATTAAGTTTGCAAACTCATCCTAGAAAAAGTGCTACATACTTCATTGCTGAATATCACCATGGTCACCTTTGAGGTACTCCCCTTGGGAAGCTGTGCACCTATGCCAGCACCTAGTCCACCCTTCAAAGCAATTTTGGAAGTCTTTTTCTGGAATGACCCTCAGAGGTGTTGCTATCCAGCACATGAAAACACTCAACAACAATAATGAACGCCACTCAGCAAGACACTCCCATATGTCAACATAAACACAGCTAGCTGTGAGACACTGATATACCAAGGTTATGGAACATTGCAGAGTCATTTGTACCGTGCTGCCAATGTAAGTGCACGGTGGCAAGTTCATGAACTTAATTGTCAGACTCTGTACTATGCTAGCTCCAATGGGCATTCCAGGAAAAGAGTTCTAAAATTGCTTTGAGTTCCATATCTTTGCTATTGTAAATTGTGCTGTGATAAACATACAAATGCAGTTGTTTTTTTGATATAATGACTTCTCTTCCTTTGGGTAGATACCCAGTAGTGGAATTGCTGGATTGAACAGTAGGTCTACTCTTGTTCTTTGAGGAGTCTCCATACTATTTTCCACAGAGTTTGTACAAACTTACATTTCCACCAGCAGTGAGTAAACATTTTCTTTTCATGGCATCAGTGCTGATACATATTTTTTTTGACTTTTATTAATAGTCATTCTAACAGGGGTAAGGCAGTAAGTATCTTATTGTGGTTTTAATTTGCATTTCCCTGATAATTAGTAATGTTGAACATTTTTTCATATGTTAACCATTTATATCTCTTCATTTGAAAAATGTTCATGTCATTTGCCTCCTTTTTATTGGGGTTATTTTCTTTTTCTTGCTGATTTTTGTTCCTTGTAGATTCTAGATATTAGTCCTTTGTCAGATTTATAGTTTGTGAATATTGTATCCCATTCTGTAGGTTGTCTATTTATTGATTATTTCTCTTGGCATGAAGAAGCTTTTAGTTTAATTAAGTCCCACTTGTTTATTTATTTATTTATTTTTGCAATTGCTTTTGAGGTCTTCATCATAAATTATTTTCCTAGGCCAATTGGATAGCCCAATTCTAAATGTTGCATCCTCTGTATGTGTATTCTCATAGCACTCTGTGTATGTCTACATTATAGCAAGATTATATTACAAATTATTTATTTCTGTGTCTGTTTCCTATGAGCATTTCTAGGATGATGATTTTGTCTAATTTTCCTTTGCGCCCCCATTCTCTACTGTAGTGCTTACCATATAGTAAGTGGTCAATAATAGTCCTCAAATGGAATATTATAGCTCTCTTTATTGAGCAAGTACTAAGTGCCTGGGACTTTATACATGATATTTTATTTAATTATTGTCCAGTAGGTATGCCCCGTTTGCAGATAATACAATAGAGACGGAAAACATTTAAGTAATTTGACTGAAGTTAAGTTATAAAGTTATAGGTAGCAGAGCTGGGATTGCACCCTTTTGGCTGGGAAACTGGAACATGACTCTCATCAATGCATATGGGTTACATCACAGCTTTGTTTCAAATTGGATGACCTTTGGCATATCACTGAATCCCTTGACCCTCAGTTTCCTACCTGTAAAACAAAGAACTCCAGTTTAGGATGCTGTAATTATAATTGTGTCTACCTTTCTCCACATCTAAGCTGTTTTCCAGAGTACAGGATATCTCCCAAATTAGGCATACTTAAGCCACTTGGTTACCTTCAAAGAATGACTACATATTCACCTTACTTTATTGTAGGAAATACAAAGAGAAATTAAATGTTTACAGATGGAATTCTTATTATTTTTCATGTTGCATGAAAAAACGAAAGTTGTTTTATTAGCATGCTCACTTGATTCTAAATGCTTTGCTAATGCTTTAACACAGGTGCCCCCATTTAATTACTTTGATGACCCTTAATGAACTTTGTGAGACTATGCCTAATTTCAACAGAGAAAGTACTCATTCTTCCCTGAATGGTTTCATCCTAATTCTCATAACCTACCCTCCACTAGCTTACAAACAAGGCTCAGGGACACTACAAGAAGACTTTATATCTAAATAAAATCAAAGCTGGGTGCTGTAGCTCAGTGGTTAGCATGCTGGCCCCACACACCAGGGGCAGTGGGTTCACACCTTGCCTGGGCCTGAGGCATATACATGTACAGTGGATGGAGCATTTAGAATTGGGCTATCCAATTGGCCTAGGCCTTTATTTAAATAAAATCAAGTGGGAATATATTAACTTCCTCATTGGACTAGGACATTTCAAAATCCCTTCTAGTTTTAACCTCATATGAGTTTTCCTACAAATTTCCTACAAATTTTCCTAAAAAAATGAGCTTTCCTACACAGCCAAGATTTTCTGAAAATGGAACTCATTGGAGTTAATGATGGAAGATGTAGCTGCCCTGTACAGTTCTAGAGCAGGTTGGAAAGCTGCAGCCTGTGGAGCAAACCAGCCTGATGCCTGTGTTTATAAATAAAGTTTTATTGGCATGCAGCCATGTCTGGTTTCTATACTGTCCATACCTGTTTTTGAAGTACATATGGCTGGTAAGGCTGAAAATATCTATTATTTGATTCATTATAAAAAAGTCAGTTGACAGACTATATTGATTAAATCTTCTAAATACCTGTGACAGCCTCTATCACGAGGTATATCAAAGTTACCTATTTCTTGGGAGGAGTTCATAAAAACCCAGTTGGAATCCATGTGTGGTAAAAGTTTGAGAAAAGAAAGGGATAGTTATCTCTGGGCTTGCCTTGCTAGAAAATAAAGTTATTTCATGCCCATTGAGCTGCAGATGGGAACTAGTATGCCACAGTGCTCAGGAGGGGTTTTCTAGAATTTTTCTAGCTATCATTTCTGTAGCCTGAGGTAAGGAAATGATTTTTTAAAATCTTCCTCTTTGTCTTTAATGACAACATGTGGCTGATGATAGTACATACCTGCTGGGTCTGTGTGAAGCTTAAAATAATTAATACATGTATAGCACTGAGAACCTGAAGCTCAAAGAACATTAGCCATTATTAGGTAGCTATTTCAAAGGAACCAAAGGGTATCAGGAAAATACCTTCCCCCTGAAGTTATACTAGATTTCAATTCAGAAGGTGAGCTAATGTGCTTTCCACCAAGACTACATTTATTTTCCTTGTCATGTAGAATCATATGGTGACATCATATGAGAAAAAATAAATTTATATGAGAAAAAAATTAATTATGTTTGGCAGGGGCTCTATTTGTTTATTACTAAAACATGTTTTGCTGATGCTCTAGCTGCCATAGCCAGAGGGAAGTCATATACAAACCAAAGCAAATCAGCAAATTTGAACATTATTTTCTAAACACGATCTATTAGGGAAACTATGTCATTTGACAGTTAGCAAGCCTTTGGGACTCCAGGATAGGCATCCGTCATCCTACAGAACGAAATGAAACTATAACATGGGGAAAAACATTGCTATTTACTCTGTCACTGGGGCTAATTATGGCTTTGGCCTGAAGGAATATAGCAACTGCTATTAGTGCCCGGCCTACATCCTCTCTCCCTTGGGCACTGATGTATGTGTATGACAACTTGACTTTCAATTGCTAGTGCCTATGATCTTTTACGGATCTCTCTGTCCACTAAAGCCTCTCTGTCCACCCACATACAGCAGGCAAGATATGCCAGAGAATTAACATTCCCTGGGAGCAGTTCTCAACCAATGTCTAATGGAAACTGGTGGACTGATAACTCAGCTCTTTTATTCTTCAGATGTGGAATGTCTGAGTTGTGTGTATACTGGCTCCCAGAGCTTCTCAGTGGGATTTAGTTCTAGTATTGCAAAATAATAACTTGCTTCATCATACACCCTTTATTGGCTGTTTTCTCTGTCCTGTCTCACTTCTTTCTCCCCTTCAACTAATCCCTGAGACAACTTTCCAAATACACTATATAAATGTGAATTCTTATCTCATGTGTCTGCTTCTGGGAGAAATGATGAGAGGATAAAGTGAGGGTCTGTTGTATACTTTTTAACTGTACCTTATTGGTACATTTCACTTAGTTCTTACAGAAGAACTCAGCCCATAATTGAATAGGTCAACTATATAATGACTAACTTTTTTTTTTTTGTTTCGAGACCAGGTTTTGCTCTGTTATCCAGGCTGAAGTGCAGAGGCATCATTATAGCTCACTGCAACCTCAAACTTTGGGGCTGAAGTGATGTTCTTGGACTACAAGCCTGTGCCACTATGTCTGGCTAATGACCAAATATTATTTTTACCATAAAACAACTGTTTTTCATACAATAATCAATTGGATCAATTTCCACATGCAAGATAAGTGGAAATGAAGGTACAGCATGGTGGACATAAACTTTAGGTTCACTTAGGAACACTCTTTGAGAGAACTTTTCCTAAGTTCATAAAGTTAATCATAAACTGTTGAGGTGTGCATAGAAATTTAGGGTATTCAAACCCATTTATCTTCTATAAAATTTATCCACACGTTCTATGTTTAACCTTATCAGCTTGTTTTCATTTTTTGGAAACAAACAAAAAATAACCACATAACTATAGAAAGGCTATTGAATAGGGATTCCTACTTCTTAGTCTATTAGCAGCAATAGTTCATGGTTAGGCTCCAGGGGATTGATGAGATCCCTGGGATTTCCTGAAAAAATGGGACCATGCACATTTTTCTGAAGAAAGCTTCCTAATCTTTAATTAGGGTCTCCAAGGTGTCTATGGCCCAAAATACATAGGAGAGGGCAAGCACAGTAAAGACACCAGAGTTGATTACCAAAGATCTTTAGATACATCCTCAAGGAAATTTTTGACAATATGAAGCTGAAAAAGTTAAAGAGGCTGGTTCTGATTATGGTAGAATTATGACCAGGAATTATGGCAGGCTTATCTTTCCATCATAAACAACTAGGAGAAAACATATGAAGCAAGTGGTCTAAGGCAGTGGTTCTCAACCTTTCTAATGCCACAATGCATTTTCATTGTTAAAAAGGAGTCACAACCCACAGGTTGAGAACCACTGATCTGAGGCAATAGAAAGTATAGAGTTTCCATCTTTGAGGGAGGAAAATATACAAGGTAAACTCTACATTTGCTTTATTTTCTGTTTGGGTGAACTTTCCAAAGTACAGCATGGAGAAGTAATTCAAATAGAGAATAGCAGGGGTTATTCTGGGCTCAGAAAACAGAGTTCAGATTTCTGAATTGGCAAGTTGGTTGGAATTTGCTGGACAGAGAAATCTAAGCAGAACAGGAGCTTCTGAAATCCGTGTAGGTGACCCCTTTAATCTGTGGTCAAATACTAAGCTGCACAGGCACAGGTAAAGACTCTGTGAGGTGTAGCAAAGAAGAGCTGCTGGGGATGTGAAAGACAAAAGAGATATAGGCATCCCAGACAGCCAAAATGAAGAAATGTCATTCAATACCTTGGTTGTTCAGTTGAGGTCCTAAAAAGATCAATGCCTTAGAGTGGGCTATTCTAGTCCTAAAGGAAGAACTACTAGAGGCCCACTATAGCCCAGTCTAAAACCTAGTCTCAATAGTTTTAAGGTGATCCACCATAAGTTAATTGTTGGCTCAAATAAAATCCAATATTTTTCATAGGAAGGCAAATAAATCCAGATTTTCAAACTCATAGCATTCATGATGCTAAATATACATTTAAAAATGTACAACATGTGTAAATAGGCAGAGAAATGTGAAATAGAATCAGGAGAAAAATTTAGGGATCACACAGATACCGGGATTAGTGGGCAAGGGTTATAAAATAGCAGTTACAAATAAAGATATTTAAGAAATGGACACAGAGAACATGTGGGGAATCTCAGCAGAAAAAGGTCAAACTATAAAAAAAACCGAATAGGAATTCTAGAATTAAAATGTACAAGAGCTTAAATGAAAAATCACTATATAGATTTGATAGCAGATTGGTTAATGAAAATTTGATGTAAGCATTCCAAATTGTATATAAAATCAGCACATTATACCCCACAAATGCATTAATGTACACAGTTATGATTTAATCAAAAAATTAAGAGGGGAAAAAATAAAAGTATTATAATGGTTAAAAAAAAATAGAAGATTGGATACTGTACAAGAAAAAAAATCTCTGCACTTTAAAATGGGTTAGTAGAAATCATCCAACTGAAACATCAAGAGAAAATAAGACCAAAAAATGAAATACTTATTACATAGGTACTGACCTGTACAACAATGCCAAGAGGTAGAACAATATGTATTTATAAATCAAAAAAAGGAATACAGCATGATTGGGGCAGAAAAGTATTTTTATTTTAAAAACTTGTTTTATATTGATATTATTGTGTGTTTTTAATTGCACACAACACGATGTTTTGAAGTACATATACATTGTGAATGGTTAAATATAGCTAATTAACAAATGAATTACCTCATATAATTATCATTTTTGTGGTGAGTGTACATAACATTTACTCTATGTTTTTTAAGAATATAATATATTATCATTGACTGTAGTCAACTTGCTGTAAAATAAATCTCTTGAAATTTATTCCTCATAGCTAACTATAATTATGTATCCTTTGACCTACATCAACCTCTCCTTCCTCCCCACTAACCACCCCAGCCTCTGGTAACCACCATTCTAAGCTCTATTTATAAGTGATTCACTTGTTCAGATTTCACATATGCGTGAGATCATGCAGTTTTTGTCTTTCTGTGCCTGGTTTATTCATAACATAATGCCCTCCAGATTCATCCATGTTGTTGCAAATGGCAGGATTTTATTGTTTTATATGGCTTCTTAGCATTCCATTGTGTATATGTGTCATATTTTCTTTATCCGTTTATCTACTGATGGACACTTAGGCTGATTTCATATCTTAACTTTTGTGAATAATGCTGCAATAAACATGGCAGTGTAGTTATCTCTTCCATATATGTTTTCAATTCCTTTGGATATATACCCAGTAGTGGGATTGCTGGATCATATGGTAGTTCTATTTAAAAATTTTTCAGGAACCTCCATGCTATTTTCCATAATAACTGTCCTAATTTATATTCCCACCAACAGTGTAAAAGTATTCCTGTTTCTCCATATCCTTGCCAGCACTTATCTTTTGTTTTTTGATAATGGCCATTCTAATTGGAGTGAGATGACCTCTCCTTATGGTTTTGATTTAAATTTCCATGATGATTACTGATGTTCAGAATTTTTTCATATACTTGTTGGCTATTTGTATCTTATCTGTTTGAGATATGTCTTTTTCCTATTTTAAAAACCCGGTTACCTTTTTTATTTTTGCTATTAAGTTGTTTGCATTCCTTACATATTTTGGATAATAACCCCTTATGAGACATAGTTTACAAATATTTTCTCCCATTCTGTATGTTGTGTTTTTGCTCTGTTGATTGTTTTCTTTGCTGTTTAGAAGCTTTTTAGTTTCATGTAATTCTATTTGTCTCATTTTGCTTTTGTTGCCTGTATGTTGAAGTCTTTGCCAAAAAATCCTTGAGGCAGAACAAACAAATATTTGAAGAAATAATTGTCCCCTAATTTTTAAACTTGTTGAAAAGATCAACTCATAGATCTAAGGAACTAAAAAAAAAAAACCCAATAAAGATAAACACAAAGAAGACCACATTCAGGCAATCTGTAATCAAATTTCTAAGAACCAAAGATAAAGAAAAAAATTAAAAATTTATCCAGAGAAAAGACACATTACAGAAATGGGAACAATAATGAAAGTAATGACTAGGATCTCATTGGCAACAATGCAAGCCAGAGGTATGAAGTATCAAAAAGCAAAACATCTGACAATTCAATATCCAGAGACACTTTCCTTCAGAAAAGAAAGACAAATAAGGACATTTTCAGATAAATAAAAGCTAAGGGAATGTGTCATAGCAGACCTGAACTACAAAAATTCTCAGAACTGAAGGGCCCCAACTACAGATGAAAAGTCAAATCTACCTAAAGTACATGTAATGAAGAGGGCCAGAAAAGATAAATATGTTAGGAAATGTGAAATACTTTAAAATAATTTCTTAATTCATTTCACAGGTAATTATTCATGGATTGTAGGGCTCAACATTGCTAAGATTTTATTTCTCCCTAAGCTTATTTGCTGTGATTTGAATGTTTGTGCCCTGTAAAACTCATGTTGAAACTTAATCCCCAGTGTAGTGGTATTGCAAGGTGGGGCCTTTAACAGGTGATTGGGTCATGAGGTCTCTGACCTTGTGAACAGATAGATTTATTTATGAATTAATGGGTTAATGAATTAATGGATTATCATAGGGGTAGAATTGGTGGCTTTATAAGAAGAGGAAGAGAAACCTGAGCTAGCAGCACATTTAGCTCCTTCGCCATGCGATGCCAGATGCCCTGTGCTGCATCCAGACCCTGAAGAGAGCCCTCATTAGCAAGAAAGCTCTCATCAGATGCACCCCCTTGAACTTGGACTTTGTAGCCTCCATAACTGTAAGAAGTAAATTCCTTTTCTTTATAAATTACTCAGTTTCAGATATGCATTTTAAGCAACAGAAAATGGACTAAGACAATATTTAATGCAATCCCAAGCAAAATCCTAGAATATGTCTACATAAAAATTACTACGCTGATTCTGGGCGGCACCCATAGCTCAGTGGGTAGGGCACTGGCCCCATATATAGGGTGACCAGATTTTAACATCCGTAAGGCGGAGGAGGGGCAGGGGGCAGGGCAGGGGACAGGGCAGGGCAGGACCTAACAACAATGCAAACTTTGATAAGCAGTTCTTGATAATCACTTCTCAGCAATTATTTGTTATTATTACAGTTTAACATTATAAAATTAACAAAAATAATATAAAGCTCATATTCTGGTGAAACCGCCACATGGCGGCCAAAAACCGTATATTCCCTTCTTGTTCTCCTGCCCATTCCTGCATTCTTTCCAAAAATCAGGACTGAAAAGCAGGACGTCTGGTCACCCTACCCATATACCAAGGGTGGTGGGTTCAAACTCAGCCCTGGCCAAACTGCAACAAAAAAACAGCTGGGCATTCTGGCGGGCGCCTGTGGTCCTAGCTACTTGGGAGGCTGAGGCAGGAGAATCGCTTAAGCCCAGGAGTTGGAGGTTGCTGTGAGCTGTGATGTGATGGCATTGTATTGAGGGTGATAAAGTAAGACTCTGTTTCTAAAAAAAAAAAAAAAAAATTACTATGCTGATTCTAAAATATGTATATGCAAATGCAAAAGACCTAGATTAGCCAAAATAATCTTTAAAAAGAAGAACAAATTAAGAGGATCTACACTTCTCAATTTTAAGAGTTACTATAAAGCTACAGTAATCAAGAGAGCATGATATTGGCATAAAAACTGACAAATCAATGGGTCAAAATAGAGTTCACAAACAGACCTAAACATGATAATCACTTGACTTAGACAAAGGTTCTAGATATTTCAACAAATGGTGATGAACAACTGGTTATCCATATGGGGAGAAATGAAATTTGAGCACCCCATTATATTATACACAAAGTTAATTAAGATAGATCATAGATAGACTCAAACATAAAAGTTAAAGGTGTAGAGCTTTTAGAAGAAAACAATAGAAGTAAGTATATCTTTGTGATACTGGGATACGCAAAGATACTTCAGACTGGATATAGAAAGCACTAACCATAAAAGAAAAAAATTAATGAATCAGGCTTCATTCTGCTTATCAAAAGGCCATGTTAAGAAAATGAGATACCACCTTACCCCAGTGAGAATGGGCATTATTAAAAAGTTAAAAAATAATAGATGCTGGTGTGGATGCAGAGAGAAAGGAACAATTATACACTGTTGGTGGGACTGCAAATTAATACAACCTCTATGGAAAACAGTGTGGAGATTCCTCAAAGAGATAAATGTAGACCTACTACTACTCAACCCAGCAATCCCACTACTCATGGGGTAGACCCCAAGGAAAAGGAGTCATTTTACCAAAAAGACACCTGCTCCCAATGTTTATAACAGAACTGTTAATAATTGTAAAAATGTGGAATCAGCCTAAGTGTCCTTCAGTTCATCAGTGGGTAAAGAAAATGCAGCATATACATTATATCCCATCGAGTCTTTTGTAGAAACTTGGGCAGAACTGGAGACCATTATCCTAAGTGAAGTATCTCAGGAATAGAAAAACAAATACCACATGTATTCTCTAATAATATGGAGCTAAATGATAGGCACACATGGGCACAAAGAGATGTATAAAACATTGGAAACCTGGAAACCAAGAAGTGGGAGAGAATTGAAGAGGGCGAAGGGTAAAACTTGCCTGTAGGGTATAATGAGCAGTATTCTAGTGATGGTCACACTAACTGAAAGATCTGACTTAAGCCTTATACAAGGTATCCATGTAATAAAAACATTTGTACCTCCTTAATATTTTAAGATTAAAAATAGGGAAATTACAGAAAAGAAAATAAATGGACAAGCCACAGACTGGGAGAGCATATTTACAAAACATATAACTGATAAAGGAGTAACATCCGGATCTATAAAGGACTCATAACTCAAAAAGACTAATAGCTAAATAAATGTGGATAAAGATTTAAATAGAGAATTCACAAAAAAATATACAATTGGCTGGTAAGCACCTGAAAACTTGACCATCATAAATTTAGTTATTAGGAAAAATACAAACGACACTGAGATATTACCACATGCTCACTAAAATCGGGAGGTGTTGTGCAACTGGAAATTGCATATGGTATTTGTGGAAGTGTAGAATGATAGGAGGAATTCAGAAAACTGGCAGCTTCTTATAAAGTAAAATGTGTACCTACACTATGACCGAGTTTCCTACTTTTAGTTTTTTACTCAAAATAAATGAAAATATGTTCCTAAAATAATTTGTTTAAGAATGTGTTTATAGTAGCTTTATTTGTTAGAGTCTTAAATGGGGAAACAAAGGCTGATCAACAAGAAAGTGTACACAAATTATGTTATATTCATATAGTAGACTGCAAATCAGGTACAAAGAAGAATGGAGGGTGGTACCTGTGGCTGCACAGTAGGGTGCCGGCCCCATATACTAGAGGTGGTGGGTTCAAACCCACCCCTGGCCAAAATCTTCAAAAAAAAAAAAAAAAAAAAGAGGAATGGATAACTGATGCATACGACTTGGATGACAGGAGCTGGGTACAAAACAAAACATACTGTATTATTCCGTTCATATCATAAAATTTCAGGTTAAACCTACATAATCCATGACAATACTAACTATAGTGAAGGTTATGGGGACCCATGCTGATTGACTGAAAAGGGCATAAGAACATTCTAGGGTCAAGCTAATGTTCTATATCCTGATAAGCTTGTATACATTTCTTAAAACTTGTCAAACTATAGTCATAAAATCTATGCATTGCACTTCATGTAAATTGTATCTCAGTAAAAAAAAGAAAAAAAACTAAAGCTAAGCAAATTTCTTGTTTAATTCAACTTTCCCTGCAGATGTTTTCTTTTTCTTTCTGTAACAAAGGAATTAAAAAGGTAACACCTTGTTTCTTCTTTGTGCAGTATCCTCTGTTAGGCGTAAGTAGACTATGAAAACAAATGAGAAAGTCTTTGTCCTCAAGTTGCTTATATGCTTGTAACCTGGGCAGATACGATGGAAGGAAACGAAAAATAATGTGGCAATATTTCCCTGACAGCTGTGAACCCAGGCACCACTGAAGCTGGAACTCTGCTTGGCCATAGACAGTATTAATTAGGTTTAGCTTTTCACCAGCTTAGCACTGAAAGGGCCATGGTGATTAACAGGACTAATTAGGCCAGCCCCAAGGGCAATATCCTCATGTAAATATGATAGGATTATTCTTTATGCTTCTCTAGCATGTCACCTTATATTACTATTGTGAAGTGTTTGGGGCATTTAACTTAATCACTTGTCTAGACTTGTCTTCAAGATAGATAGGCTTTTCAGATTTTATTGTTGTTTTTACCAAAAGCAGAAAAATTAGATTCAGTCTAGGTAGAGGCAAAAGCAAAAGAGAAAATAGTCCTACAATCTGGTTTCAAAAGAACCCAGGGAAAATGTTATATGTACCACTGTTATGAATCTAATGTCTGTCAGGAAATTTCATAAAACAATGCCTTTCAATTCCCACTATTCTGAAACCTTCTGCCATTGTTTTAAATATCTCTATTGAATCAAGCCCCTATCTTCCCACAATGGAAATGGGTTATGACAAACTTTTATGTCTCATATCAGAAGTAAAAATCATCAGAATTTTCTGTATAATAATCTATAATCCCATCCTTAGATTTAGATTGCTATACCATGCAGAAGTTCAAAAAGACTTTCAGTTACTGGTGGATGTCCCTGGTAAGTACGGGGCCGAGTAGAGGTAGGTGAGAAGGAATACAACAAAAATATGCTAAAATTGATGGTAACAGGAGTGTAAACATTATTTTTAAAACACATATGTAGAAAACCACACAAAAACCAAATATGTATTTAGTGCTTCATAATAAGGATGGGACACAATTATAAGAGGGACTTTACCAGGGTGGCGCCTGTGGCTCAAAGAAATAGGGCACCAACCCCATATACCAGAGGTGGTGGGTTCAAACCTGGCCCTGGCCCAAAAAAAAAAAAAAAAAAAAAAAAAAAAAGAAAAAAGAGGGACTTTACCTAACAAATGCAATCAATGCAATCGATGTACCTTGGTTCTTTGTACCTCAATGAATCCTCAACAATAAAAACAAGAAATTAAAAAAATAGGAGATAGATTCTAAATACTAGGGTCAAGAATGAACTCTGCCAGTTCCTGAAATTCTGCTTCAACCCTCTCCCTTCCTTTAAAAGTAAACACTGTCCTTACTTTTTATATTAATCGCTTCTTTTGCATTTCTTTATAGTTTCATTATCCAAGTTGGGATAGGAACTATAGCTTAGTGTTGCCCATTTTAAAAAAATTGATGTTTTAAAACTCTTCTTAATCTCTTTCTTTTCCTACAATTTATCTCTTTTGACCTATAGAATTTCACATATTCTGGGTTTTGTTCATTGCATACTTGTATGTTTCTCTTTCCAACATATTTCCTACAAAATTACAGGTGAATCCAGAGGTTTGATCAAACTCTGGTTGAATCTCTTTGACAAAACCAGAGGGGATGGTGTGTTCTTTCTTTGGAGGCACAAAGTTTTCTATTTTTGTGATGTTAGCAACTGCTGTTTCACAGTGACTAGATCCATTAATTCCAATGGGGTTGTGATTCTAATTTATTTTTTTCATTTATTAATTTGAACACTTTTACAAATAGGTACTTCCTATCATCTACTATTTGGTTATCCCATGGTATAGTTCATACAGGTAGAACTATAGAAAGGTAGAATTAAATGCTTGAAATTTTTGAGATCTGGATGACCAAATTTGTGTGTAAGGGTAATTTGCTGCGGAAAAATTTATAGATTTAATCACATGATCCAAAGAGTGTTAGGCCCAGTACTTAAAGTTGTCTGGATGATAAGAGAATGCCATAAAGCCTTGGCTCTGCCAGTGGGGAACAAGTATGGTTTTTGAATTGAGATGGTGTTGCAAGAGAAGTCAGCCCATTCTAACATATGGCTAGAGGCACAAAGAAATTGTTCTGGACCTAGTGGTTTAAATCTGTAAGCAGTAGTGATGATGACTGAATAATGATTTAGATGATGGGAGATGATTCTAGAACATGATAGAAATCCTAGATACGACATTCTAAATTCTGTTTGGTGCGAAGGGCCGCGCCACTAAGGCACTCGACGACCATGTACTCTCAAGGGCAGCACACATTTCAGCTGTATAATGTCAGTTTCTGGTCCAGTTATGTCCCATTTTTTAATCAGAATGTGATTGTCACTCAAGTAGTTAGCTATCAGGAATATGTGACAGTTGTGGCTACTCCATTTCAAGAGATAAATCCAGATCCACCAGAAGTGGATGATCCAGTGAGAAATGCTGATCAGCTAATGGATGAAATGGATGGTGAAGCAAACCTGTTTACAGGAGGCCAACTCCAAATAGAGGGACCTCCTGAAGAACCCCAGGGGCACTCGTCTTCAGAGGAGCCCCCTTCTACAGAGACGCCACCATCTTGCGAGAAGCCGGCATCTTGCGAGAAGCCGCCATCTTGCGTGAAGCCGCCATCTTGTGAGAAGCCGCCATATTGTGAGAAGCCGCCATCTTGCGAGAAGCCGCCATATTCCGTGAAGCCGCCATCTTCCGTGAAGCCCCCATCCAAGAGGCATTCATATTTTAAGACACATATGACGGCTGTGTCTTCACCTGTACTAGAGAGTAATCCATATCTACCTGAAGAAGTCAATACTTTTGATGATCCACTGAGAAATGCTGATCAGCAAACGGATAATGAAGTAAACCAGTCTACAGGAGACCAACCCCAAAGAAAGAAAGCTCGTGGAGAACCCAGGGGGCACTCATATCCCAGGGAGTCTCCATCTTCTGAGAAGACCCCATCCGAGAGGTGCTCATCATCTGAGAGGCGCCGGTCTTCAAGGAGGCGCCTATCTTCCAACAGGTGCTCATCTTCAAACATCTGTCCATTTTGCAAGACCTACCTATCTTCCAGCAGGTGCCCATCTTCCAGCAGGCGCCCATCTTCCAGCAGGCGCCCTTCTTCCAATAGATGCTTATCTTACAAGAGAAGGCAGAATGCTACTGCTGTTGGCAATATCCTTGTGGAGAAGGTGGGAAATAATCAACTACCACCTGAAGGCTTCTTGGCCAGTGATATTCCAGAAGAGCCTATGGCTATGGTAGGTGATACTGAATCCAACCAATTCGATTTTCTGCCTGAGGATTTGACCAGGCCTAGAAAAGATGTACGAGTGCACAAACATGGTAGCAGTGCACTTGAAGGAGGCAGTAACAGTTGCAGTGTCTCTGTGAATGACCCAAAAGTCACACTGATGTCTTCAAAGGAAACTGTGTCAAGTACACAGCAAATCAGTCCAAGCTTCAGCGTCTCTATGAGTGACCCAAAAGTCACAGCAATGTATTCAACGAAAACTGTGCCAAATGCACAAATCAGTCCAAGCTTCAGCGTCTCTATGAGTGACCCCAAAGTCCCAATGATGTCTTCAGCGGAAACTGAGTCAAGTGCACAACAAATCAGTCCAAGCTTTAGCGTCTCTATGAATGACCCAGAAGTCACAGCGATGAATTCAAAGAAAACTGTTTCAAGTGCACAGCAAATCAGTCCAAGCTTCAGTGTCTCTACTAGTGACCCAAAAGTCACAGCGACGTCTTCAGTGGAAACTGTGCCAAATGCACAGCAAGTTAGTCCTGCTATGGCCCGCAAAATTAATGATGATATAAAGTATGAATTAATGAAAGAAGTTCGAAAATTTGGACGCAACTATGAAAGAATTTTTGTGTTGCTCGAGCAAGTACAAGGGCCAATAGAAGTCAAGAAACAATTTGTTAAATTTACCATCAAGGAAGCCGCAAGGTTTAAAAGAGCTGTCTTAATTCAGCAGCTTGAGAAGCTCCTTTAAAAAGCAGATTCCTAACCATCCTTTCAGCAAAGTTATCACATGAAAAAAAGATAATTGCAAGACCACAGATAAAAAAAAAGACAAGTTTTCTGTTATAGGATGGAACAGGATATTACCAAAGCTCTCTAGAATTTTGAAGTTGAGAGAATTACCTTTTGTAGAAGCTAAGAATAAACAGTGGAGCTTTTAAAATGTTATGATTTTCCTATTAATAAAAGTCCTAAAAGTTATCTGAAAAAAATGTGTGATTTTTTTCTTTATTTATAAGGAAATGAATTTGATTAATTGGCTTGTTATCATCTTCTTCATTTAAAGGTGACAGATTAGATTTTTAAAAATATTATATGTCATGGATTTCAGCATATCTGATGGCTTTCAATTAATTGCAATTTTACTTCTTTTGAAACTCAGTGTGTTCCATCTTTGGCCAATGGGAGCCTCCTCAAATTAGCTCCTAATTTTTTTTTGATGTGACCCCGTAGTCATTGATAGCTGCCTTGGTATTTGGTATAATAAAATATCCCCAGATTATCTTGGACATTTCTAATCCTAGACCTGGAATTGTCTACTTTTTGAAATGGCCCTGGTTCCTTTTGTTAGACCTTAACCGGGCGTCGCACCCCAGAGACCACTCACTCACACACGAGTTGATGCAAAACGCAAGAGGCAGTTTTATTGCTGACACGTCAGGGTCCCTCAGCCACGCGGGGAAGGACCCCGAGAGGCTGGTACAGGCTGTTTTTAAAGCTGAAGACCACGCGCAGGTGGGGTGAGGGGTGCTGGGGTATGTGGGGACCGGTGATTGGAGGGTTTGAGGGGTACTGGGGTATGTGGGGACCGGTGATTGGAGGGTTTGAAACCTGCTTAACTTTAGGCAGGTGATGTTGCCTCAGTTAGGGGGAAGGGGCCTGCCTGGGGTGGGGCAGGTAGGAAATGTTAGGCAGGTGATGTTGCCTCAGTTAGGGGGAAGGGGCCTGCCTGGGGTGGGGCAGGTAGGAAATGTTGTCTTACGGGTCCAGGCAAGGAATGTTGTCTTACGGGTCCAGGCCGGAAAGGACTTTCCTCGGTTCCGTGGGTGGGGGTTTTTCTCGGAACTGCTTAACCAGAGGTACTGGGGGGGGTGTTTGGTCGGGCCTTAAGGGGGGTCTCTCAACTCAACTGGTCTTTTTAACCCTCCACCCAAGGTCCGACACTCCAGTACCTGACCCATCCAGACAGTGGGGTGCCCTTGAAAAAGAATCCCTGAACTGTTAATTTTTATATAGTAATTATTCTTCCACACTAAAGGACTGGCAGCTCCACCCTGAAATCCGCCACTCAGAAGACCCTGATTGTTTTTGCCCAACAAACTGTCTTTAAAAACCCTGTCCCCCCAGTTCTCAGGGAGGTAGATTTGAGAGAGTTTTCCTGTCTCTAAGCTTAGTGAACCCCCACCACCACCCATTTTTTTGAATCCTGCTGTCTCCGTATTGGCTTTCTCTTGAGAAGCGGGCAGATGAACCTGGTTGGGTGGCAAGAAAATCTTGGTTTCAAAAAATCTTGGTTTTTAAAAATCATAAATGGCTCCATGAACAAATTTCATGCCCCACCATGTGCTTTTTTATAATATTCTCCCTTTACTACTGGGCCTTTTGAGTTGTTTCCCAGAAATGGTGGATTTTCTATAAGACAAAAAGAGTTGAGATTCTGAAGGCCTCAGGGCAGAATTCCTGATGCCAAGACTCACCATCTCTCTCTACCTGTCCCAAGGCACATGGCCCATCTTTGAAGAGCCCATGATGTATCACCATTGGTCAGAGAGACAGATTTGAGGCAGCTTCCTTTATTCTCCCAACAAGACATATTTTGGATTTAAAAATGCCTTTCTTGTTTTGTAATCATCCTCTCAAAAATTGGATCTTTATGTGATGAGCAGCTGGACCTGGGTAGAAACCCCCTTGCAGTTTTATTAACAATGATGGGGACTCATCCTGGATGGCCTTGCTCCTGATTCATTGGCTGGAGACCAGGGAGACACCAAAAGCCTTGCTTAATAGCTGCCTCATAACCCTGGACTCTCCCACCAGCTCTCTGCTGTGATTTGCCTCCAACCCACTCGTGATTGCCTCCTGATTGTCTCAGCAGAAAGGATTTTGCCTTTTGCATCCAGATTTTGACATTTGCATCAGGAGAGACAAGTGAGTGCTATTTGAAGGCACCATGCAGTGACAGATGCCCTTCTCATTTGGAGAA
This sequence comes from Galago senegalensis, assembly GCA_963575145.1. Lineage (NCBI taxonomy): Eukaryota > Metazoa > Chordata > Mammalia > Primates > Galagidae > Galago > Galago senegalensis. Next base: position 3,522 of record CAUYTI010131681.1, on the reverse strand, counting down.
TTTTCAGGAAATTCCCATTTGTTTTGGGTTGGATGAGCCCCCGACTATTGGTGAGAGTGGGAACTTACCTGCTTTGATTTGGCAGTCCCAGGGCTGATTAGCTGAATTGCATTCATTTGTTTGAAACCTCTTGAATCTCTCTTTAAATTCAGTATTTACCCGTACTGACGTGTCATGGGTAAACTTGAAGGCTGTTAAGCTGTCTGTCTCTATTACCTTTTCTGCTTACTTGGAATTTGCTGCCAAAGGTATTACAGGCATAACTCATGGCCCAGGAGGCTGAAAACACTTCCTGATTCCTCACAGGGCCGGTTAGGTCTGAGAAGCTAAAAGTTACCTCTGCCCTAAAGTCTGGGAGATTTAAAGGCATCTCTGTCCCGAGGTCTAGGAGACTGAAAGCCATCTTTCCATAGAGGCAATCTGGCCAAGATGCAGGAATGCCTGCTGTTGGAAAGGGAAAGAGAAAAACAGAAACATATTGTAAAGAGATTTAGATAGCACTCCAGGGGATCTCATGGCTAGAGGTCTGCAATAACAGCCATTGACACTTGGTGTGTGGGCCTATGTGTTTAGATGTATTTGTGTGTGTATAGGTATTATATGTTATGTCTACATGGTACCAAAATTGGCTTATAAATAAAAGGAGCTCTCATAAATTTAGTAAATAAGGCCAAAGGTTTTCAAGTTCATGTGAATTTAGTAATCTTCAGTAAACAAGCTGGTTTTTAAAAGAAATTATTAGTAAAATTAAAAAATAGATGTCTTTAAAATTATCAGCATACATTCTTACCTGAGTTTATTGGTCATTTTCATATTTGAAAGTTCTGGGATTTGACACAAAAGTTATAAAACTATAAACCCAGTCAAAAAAAAATGATCTGGCTTTATGTGATTCATGGTAAGAATAATTTTTTTTTAATTGAGACGGAGTCTCACTTTGTCACCCTCAGTAGAGTGCTATAGCTTCATAGCTCACAGCAACCTCAAACTCTTGGGCTCAACCTCAAACTCTTGGGCTCAAACCCTTGCCTCAGAGTCCCTGGTAGCTGGGAGTACAGGTGCCTGCCACAATGCCTGGCTATTTTTTGTTGTTGCTGTTGTTGTTTAGCAGGCCCGAGCCCCAGAGCATGTGGCCAGCGACCTAACCACTTAGCTATGGGCACCCCCCACCAAGAATAATTTAGTATCATCGATGCAATGAAAACAACTAAATCTCCTGAATTAACAACAAAGTTATCTCTGTGTTTAAGGTTCTTGCTTAGGTAAAAAGTAGGCTTCCTAAGCAAAATAAGTGCCAGTATCAGAATAAATGCAACTAAATTATAGCCCCAAACCAGAAACTTATGGTCAAAGATTTATGAAGATATTTTGGTTTGGTCTCTTAATCCTAGTTGCAAATACAACTTCTTCCATTGACTTTACCATCTGTGGAAAGGTACACCAAAACAACTGTTTCTACTCCATCATCTGTTTTTAACAGGACTGTTAGGGATTTAAAGCTTCCCCAGAAGCCATAGTTACAACCTAAATCAAATTGGAGTCTTCAGTTGTCCATTGGTCTAGGTCACTTTTGGTTTGTTCTGAGTACCGGTTACAAGCCAGCCTGTTACATTGCCATAGCAAAGGCCTTTGTCTAAGAAAATTCAAAAAAAGAATCCCTGAACTGTTAATTTTTATATAGTAATTATTCTTAGACTCCAAAAAGAATCTCAAAACAATCTTACTCTTTAGGAGTATGACAAGTACTCGAATTTACACTTAAGTAGGAAAAAGGTTTGGGATCATTTAAATTGTTTTTAAAGTAGCTTGATCTTGATCCTTACGTAAAAATGTTATGACTTTGTGTCATTATTTGAGATGCTGAGGACTGATATCAGAGGTTTATTCAATCTCCCAGTCAGGTGATGTCATGTGAATACATTTTGTTTTGGGATATTGGTATTTTAGAAAGAACTAATTAGTTAACATTTTAAAGCAGGATGTGTTCTAAAACTTCTACTTTATTTATAGAATTTAAAGATGTTTCATTATTCAGAATAGCAAATCTTATTAGAATACTTGTCGTCTTGGTAGGGTTTTTTTCTTTTAAGTTTAAAAGTATTAATTAAAACTATTTTTGGTGATTGTTTCTTGTGTTTGAAAATTCTTTTCCTTCTACTTTCCTCCAATTTTGTTTAAGAAAATATGTTTAGACGTTGAACTTGTTTACGAAGCCAGAAAAGTGGCCTACAAGATAGGTGCCTGAGAAGCTAAGCGGAACAGTACAGGGGACTAGTTTGCTTAGCTCACACCCCCCCTACCCAGATTATCTAGTTAAGGTTTCACCACAACTGTGAGGATGTTTCTGGAGAGGTCGTCACACATGGACGCTGAGTATTGTGATATTGTTAGGGCCAAAGTTACTATGAAGTTGTGTTGTTTTCTCTGATGATTCTCAGATATTTTGTCAGGGTAAAGGTCACTTGTATTGCTATATTGTTAGGGTGAAGCTTACTTTTATGTTGTTTAAACATTTTGCATTGTTAGAGTGAAAACTACTTTGATGTTTTCTGTCACATAAAGTTAAAATGTTCTCGATTTGTTTCCTTGTATTCCCATTAGAAAAGCATTAGAATTGTAACTGAGGCAGAACAGAATGGAGAGGTTACTCTCCCTGTTCTCCAACCGCTGGCCTTCTGACAATACTAAAGCTTGGTGGAACTAATCTCTGTCTCTGCATTTGGCTGACAGGGACGGGCGACCAGACTCTCTTCCTCTGGTAACATTTAGACGTTGAATAACTTTGTTAAAGGCATGATTAATCACCTTGTTTGTATATTTAATATTCACAGGCCATAAAAGTGGTTAACAAAAAATAACTTGAAATGATAACTGGGATCGAAGTATCCTACCTCTAAATTAACAAGCTTTCTTCTTGTTCCTTGAAGGGGCTCCACCCTAAATTCAGTTATCTAATGAAGAAACAAGCTAAATTGAAAAGACCACCTAACGATCTAAATCAGTTTACAGTTAGCTGACTATTTAAAAGCTCCTTCTAAAATAAATTTTACCTCTATTAAAAACAAAACCTCCATTGGAGAGGGCAGATTCCTCTCTGCAACCACTAAAAAGTTTTAAGATAAGAAGGACAATGGATCAAAGTTTATATATCCCATCTTACCTTTGCTTTAGTCTAAGTTCTGTGCCTTGAGATGTAAATTTTCTACCTGGTTTCCTATCTTTGGAAATGCAAATGTACAGTTGCTTAGTAACCATTGTTTAGGACAATAACGCAGGTAATCAAGAATCATTAATCTAACGTGGGGAAGAACATCTATTTGAAAAATGCAAACGCTGGCTAAGGCACCAGCCACGTACACCTAAGGTGGCGGGTTCAAATCCCCAGCCCAGACCCGCCAAACAACAATGACGGCTGCAACCAAAAAATAGCCGGGCATTGTGGCGGGCGCCTGTGGTCCCAGCTACTTGGGAGGCAGAGGCAAGAGACTCGCTTGAGCCCAGGAGTTGGAGGTTGCTGTGAGC